>WAAE01000562.1:475892-515391 GCA_013400495.1 Nicator chloris
AAAAAAAAAAAAAAGGAGCCAATTAAAGCGGCCGTGCTGGGGAGAGCCCTGCCTCCTGCCCAATTCTGCGAGCCTCCCCACGCCTCGCCCCGGCCCAATTATAGACAAGACCGCAGGGGTGGGAGAAAGAGGGTCTTGCTTCGGGCGGGAGAGCGATTGTCAGTCCGGGATACTCTCATCCTCAGGACCATCGCGACAAGGTCGGCTTCTCCCGGCTGGGATCTGAGATGCCAAGGAATGGGGGGCAGCGCAGGTTTGCGGGGTGTCTCCCGTGCTGGCGCTGGTGCCAGCAAAGTTTTTTGGGGCCCCCCAGGTAGGTTGCAGGCTGGCGGAGCTGCCTTGTGCATGCTGCTAGAGAGCGGCGGGGCGCGGCGCTCCTGCGGGGCGGGGGTGCTGTGCGGGGCCCCAGCCCGGTGCGTGGCTGCGGAGGCCGCGGTACTCCCCTGACTGCCGGGGCCGCGGTACTCCCCTGACTGCCGGCCCGGGCCGGAGTGATGCTCCTACCTGAAACCCGGAGCGGGGAAGCTGTGCACGTCCCGGTCCCCGTGCCCTCCCTGCGTAGGGCCCGGGCGAGAGGCCGGGAGGAAGAGGAGGATGCTGCGCGAGCCCCGAGCATCACCACCGGCAGCGGGGACTACGCGGGGCCCTGCTTCGCCATCCCTATCTCCGTCTGCTTTGCCGGGGAGACAAAACGCTGCTTTCTGGGAAGCCTAGACTTGCTCGCCCCCGAGCTGGCGAGCCCACCCGTGCCTAGCCCGGGTCCATAGCAATGAGCCAGACCGTAAAGCGGAGCCAGCGCCGTGGACACCCCTCTTAGCGGCGCGTTCTGCTCTCTGGAGCCGGGCTCGGGCTCGCCTCCTCCCCCGCGCTGCCCTAGCCGGGGCTCCCGGGGACGGGCTGATGCGGGTGCCCCTTAGCGACAGGCGAGTCCTCTCAGGCTCTTCCTCGGGGCTGGCCCCTGCGCACCCCCCGCCTCAGCCACGCGTGGGCTTGGCGCGCTGCCCCCGGGGGCTCCCGGCCCTGCCCCGCGGCCCTGCATCCACGCCCGCTCCCCGCGGCAGCTGGCGAAGGGTGCGGGATCCGGCAGGCACTGAACTGTCATGTGAACAAGTCACTCCCTGGATAAAAATGTAATTAAAAAAAAAATCTAAATATATGGCCCAAAGAGCGGCTGGCTGCTCAGTCATGCTCTAACAAATAAGCAATTAATAGATATAGCCCCTAATTAGCAAGTAGCTATTCCTATTGTAAACGGTGCTCAGTCAGAAAGAGAAAAGCAGCAGCGTGCACCAGGAAGAGAGCAGCGATACCGACAGGACAGCATCACCCCAGAGCCCAGCGTCCCCCCAGTGCCCGGCATCCATGCCTGTGGGAGGCATGGCAAGCAATTTTCCGCTGGACTCTATTCTGTCACTTATCAGGATACCACCAGTATAAAACTGCCTTGTTTGTTTTTGTGGTGGGTTAGGATTTCTTTTCCTTTGTGTTTCTTTTTGCTATAACAAAGGGAAAATTTGCTAAGAAACTCTGGTTTTCACATTCTTAAGATGCCTTTTCCTTAGCTGATGGCACAGAGCAGGGCACCCGTGAAAGCCCCTGATGTGAGCAAATTTATTCTTTAATACAATAAACCCTTATCTGTGAAGGATTTAATCCTTCCCGCAGTGGGTGGTTGCAACGTTAATAAAGGGTGCATAGGTAGAAGGACACAGCCAGCAGCAGGAGGACAGGTGGATCAACTCCTTTGCCAGGGCATGAGGAGAGCTGATGATAATGAGACCAAGTAAAATTGTCTACATCTCCACAAAGCAGGCTGAAGGCAACTCAAGGAAAACGAGATGAAGAGATGGTTGCAGATCCAGGAAGCTTCGTGGTGATAAAATAAAACTGTGGAGACATGAGTCTTGTTCTTTTCTATGCATAATTTTGAAATAAGGATATTTATGTGGCATTTTGTAGCCTTTCCATTATTTTTTTTCAGGGATTCTCATTTAATTATAGAATAGTGCCTCAGTGTTTGAATGAGTATGAATTATGTATCTGGTTAATGAGTCAAAAAAAAATCAAAAAAAGTATGCTTCACACCCCTTTTTTGTGTTAGTATTCAATGCACATGCTCATGTTTCACTGGCACAAATGCTTATGAAAGATGAATTTCAAAGTAAACTGCCAAAGTATATTCTGAGTAGGAAAAAATACTGCCAAAACCCAAGAACATAACTGCATTTGCTAAATAAGGTAATTAATAATTATTGCTTGAGGCCTAATAAATCATAGCATTCATAATTATGGAGTTTCCAATGGGTGACAGCAAGGCAGCACTCCCATGCACACTTGCTAAGCAAGCTACTTGTTATAGGAAAACCATCCCCTGTAGTGATTCTACATGTCAGAAAGCAAGGATGAAGGATGCCTTTCCTCCCCCCCAACTGTTTCCACAGAACATATTTGTCCCATCTTTCCGTCTGGGAGTCAGTGTCTCTGGTCATTTCTCAAGACCCCACTTGTCAAATGAGTCCTGTCTCTGAAATATTTATACATACTCCATCACCTATATTTCACAGCTCTGTTAAGAGGTAGACAGTCTCTGGGACAGCTGCTGTGTTCAAAGAGAGCAAATCACATAAAGCACGACACCAGGCAAGAAGCGATTGAAGAACCGTGTGAGGCCAAGGTCCAGTTGCACGAACATTAATTATCTCTGTGCCAATGTTTTCATGCTATACTCTGGTGCAGTCTGTCATTTCATTCTTTCCTGGGATGATGCAGCTATCTCTGGGCCCCGGTGATCTCTTCAGCTTGTGGCCTGACATTTCTATCACCTCTTCCCTGTTCATTTTCTTCTCAGCAACCCATCCAAGAATGTCTCCAGGATCTCTGAAGTTTGATCTCTTCCTCCCCTCCCTCCTTCCACACATATATGGAAGATTTACTGCAACATTTACCTCACTATGCCTACTGAAAGGGAGTAGAAATAAAAAGTAGGAATAGAAAAGGAATGTCATGGAGCACCTTAAAGGCAATGGGCAAAGCCAGGGTGACTCCGAATGCTGCAGGAGAGATGAGAGTTGGGAAGGGGAAGGCTGGAGGACTCTGTAGCACTGCAGCAGAGATGCTAGCAGGGAGGTGGGAAAACAAAGGAATTCTAACTGCATCATAGGTCTGCATCAAGGAGCTGAGCATACAGGGTTGTTCCTGTGCTGCTTCTGAGCTGGAGCAGGTTCTGCAGCACTGTGGAACAGGGCAAGTGTCTGACCTGGGGCAGCAGAATCGGGTAGCACAGGAGCCAAAGAGGGGGAACTGGGAAAGGCAGGGGAAAGCCAGTGTGTGTGAGGAAGGGGAGCCCCTTCAAACTGCTACAAACAAACTAGACACAACAGCACCAGGTACTCTGCAACACATAAACTCCTGGAAGATGAGAAGCTGGGCAAAGTTACAATGACAGGATGCAGCTGAACTGTCTGCTGTCTGTTTTCTTTCTGTTTAATTGGTCTTCCCAGGAAAACGGTAAAAAAAAATACATTAAAAAATCCTAGTTTGCCATTCTGAAGTGCTGGAATCAGAATCTCTGTGCAAAAAGAATCCCCTGGCCTAGAGCAGTGTTTCCCATCATTCATAACACCAGGCTGGTGCTGCTGCAGTCCTAGATTCTCCTGGGTATCTTCTGCTTTCAGTATGAAGCATGCCAAGATAGGGCTATAAATCCCAAGGGTTCTGCTTTGCTGTCCTCAGTTCTCCACATCTCCACTCCAGGGAATAGACCTGTGATGTGCTCACTTTCTTCCCAGATGCATTTTACACCACTAGTGGTACCTCAGAGCCTCTTGTGTATTTTCTGCATTTTTGATGATCTCTTCTTGTCACAGATAGTGTTTGGTACTGAAAGGAGTGATGGAGAGGGAGTCCATCTCTATTCTTCACCCAAGGTATTCATCCTACCTGGGCTTTACCACCGTTCCTCCCTGCACTTCCCAGATGCGGTTAGTCACAGGGCTGTGCTGAGATTTCTGACAGCTGGTTGCTATTGTATTGGATTCTGCTATTCCTGCCTCCTGCCTTTACCCAACTATGCTTTGACAAACTCCTGTTTCCTGGTTAAGGCTTATTTGAAAGCCATTGCAATCCCTTGTCCCTGTGATCTCAATGTGTGGCCACTCTTCTTTCCCTAGCTCAAGTGCTCACCCCGTGCCCTCCCTGCTTCCCCTGTCCCTGCTTGTGCACTAAAGCCACAGGCTTTTAACTCAACATTTTCTACCAATCTCTATGCTTCTTAGCCTATATATCTAGTTTGACAGAGATCCTGCTGGGTTTTTTTGTTTTTTTTTTTTTTTTTCTCTTATGCTTTAGGACAGATTTGGGCTGGTACAGGGGCACAGACAAGTGTCTCAGCATCACTGGGAACATCTTTTTCTTGTTTCACCTTTCCTTTGATCTTTTTTCTCTTCTGCCTGCTTCTCCTTCTACATTCATGCTTTCTTCTTCTTTCCCACCCTCCCTTTCATGTGTAAAAAGTGAGTTGAGAAAATGTCAAGCTGGTGCTGGTCAAAGGAACTTGTTCTTCCTTTCTTCCACTTCCTTTTATTGCCTCGGTGCCCTCTCCTAGCCCGCGTCTCCCAGACTGGGCTGGAGAAGGAGACTTTTTCACAAAAGAGCAGATACAAAGGGTTCGGGTGTGATTCTCCCCTGTTCATGCCCTCTGCCACCACAAGCAAAAGGTGCATCGATTGCAGCTTTTGTCAGTGCCAGGCAGCTGAGCTAAACACATGTGATCCCTGCCCTGAGGTGGAGGTGCTGGTGCAGGTGACAGTAAAGGAGCTACCCCTGAAGTAGATGCCTTCGGCCGGAGGGCTGTGTTTGAACCAGTTGTCAGCACTCCCCGGAGAATGTGCTACTTGAATTTCCCGTGAGGGGTTTGAAACACGACTCACAACATGGGGATGGTTTATCAGCTCATACAATTCTTAGATGGGACCTTCCTGTTCAGGCCTTGGTGGAGGCAGCCTGTGGCCACAGGCAGCACATCACGTCTCCCTGACGAGAGGAGGAAGCCATCCTGCAGAGTCCCTTCTGTGGAAGCACTCAGGTGAGGCTGTGGCTCCTATGTCCTGACACCTCTAGTTGGTGAGAAAACATTCCAGCTGGTGTTCTCACTTCAGATGCCCAGTGGCCACAATCGTTTTTGGGACGCTGAGCTATCAGTACACAGAGACTTAAAATAACAAGAAGTTCCTCAGTCCCTTTTTGTCCTTAGAGAGAGCCACCCTCACTTCAAGAAGATGAGCATTTGTGTTTTGGATATTAAAAGGTACCTGCAGAGTAAACTATTTTTCTGCCAGAATGTCTCTTCACTATCCATCCCAGACCACAAGAGCTGGCCGAGCTGGTTGCAGAAAGATCCAACAGTGTGCCAGGCAGGCTGCAGAGAAGAGCATCCCATTCAATGCCTGAAGGAGCCCCACTGCTTCCTGGGGGCCCATACCCTGCTGTTGAGAGGTGCAGCTCTCCACTAGCCTCTCACTGTAACACAACAATGAAAAAAAAAAAATTGAAATCCACACCTGTCAAAGCCAATGTGCACTGCCACAATCCAAACAGGTTGTGCAGTCAGACCTTTACATGGATGGGCTTTGTTCCACCCAGAATGGGTGTGCAGTCCCCAGCTCACCTGGCCATCACTGGCCTTTTTGACTGGAGACACCTGAGTCAGCCCAATGCCTGGTGGAGGCTTCCTCCTACTCTTTTTTTGGTGGCTCTCCAGCTGACTGCTATTTTCCTTCACTACCACAAATCCACTCTCCAAACCTGATCCATCTTCCCTCTGCCCAGACTCCTTCAAGGAGGGTTATAAGTAAACACAGCTTCGACCTGAGTTTTGGAAATCCTGAGGCCAGAATTCCTGTTGGAAATATAGTGGTCCCAGTGTACTTATCTGTTCCAGAGGCACTCAAAGATGGATGTGGACACTTACATTTTAATTCAAAATTACTTATATGGCCTGTTTCACTGTCATTCCTCGCTCTGCTCATACCTATAGCTCAGGGTGGCAGGTGAATACAACAGAGGGTTTCCAGGCTTAAGGAGAGAATTCAAAGAGCTACCTTATTGGGCAAGGCATGTCTCAGTGCCACTGAACTTTCCTGCCTTGGGTCTGTAAGCTGATGAGGTCTGGAGGGATAGAGTGCTGGAAATCTTACTTCCACAAGGGAGGATGCTCTGAGCTCATCTGGGAGGACTGGGTCTCTCAGCCCTCGTTTGTGTTCCTCAGCAGTCTCTGCACATATACCACTTGTATAGAGACATTATTTCATCTCAGTGTTTTGATCCTGTATGATATTAAGGAAACTAGGATGCTTGACATCCAAGTGCTTTGAGAAATGTGGAACACAAGAAGTCATGGGCAGTTGGCCTCTCTGACCTAATCTAAAAGCCACTCCCTTCTCATGATCCAAATCTAGCCCGTGGTGCAAAAGTAGCACACAAAGCTCAGATGCTTTTAGTGAGTTTGAGAATAAAGCCCCTACAGTTAAGTTGTGCAGAAGTAGTTTCCTTGTTGGATATTACATACAGTCTCTGAGCTACCCTTAAAAGTTGCTATTGCCTCTTCATTTTCAGGTGTTGTTTGCCACTGCTGCAATACTTGACTCAAGGATCCAGTGATTTTTTATTTTTGTGTTAATCTGTATGTACAAACACACACACACACACACACACATATGCACCAAGGATTGCTGCTCCCTCTTCACCTTTGGGGTGAGTCTGAACCACAGTTCCATGTTGCCTCTATGCTTAAGGATTCTCACATCCATAAGGCACAGCAGCACCCTTGTTTTTCCTCCATAAATTGATCCATTTTAGTAAATCCACGGTGAAATACCCTGTTTCAACTTAACATGTTTATATCACAATTGTACAGCAATTCAGAGTTAGAAGAACCATTACTGTAAAACTAAGTAACACTAGATGCTATATAAAAGAAATTAACAGAAGAACCCTACTGGGAGGAAATTATAGAAAACCCAACCCCATTTACCAAGATATTTTTCATTGGAGTTGCTCTGATCATTTTAGAGAAGCTGGGGCTGCGGCTGGGACTACGTGGGGACACAAGACAGGTGTGTGAGTTCTGTGTAGCATTGAAACACTGCTCCTGGGGAGGCAGTTTACCAGCAGAGCTGCTCTTACCAGGCTCACCCATCTCCTCACTGCTTCCAATCAACACAACAACTGAACTTGCACCCACACAGAGGGCTTCTGCTGGCATGGCTGTCTCAGCCAGGAGTTGCAACTCTGATCAAAAGCGAGCATGAAGGAGCACTCCGCTGTGTGAGGAGGGGGCTGAAACACAGAGCCAAGGTGTGACTCACCCAAACTCAGACAGCGAGGCAGAGAGATGAGCAGAGCTAGAACAGAGTACTTTCTTGCCTCATTTCTCAGCATGGCTGCAGACAGACAGCACTGCCACTGAACTGTGTATTCCAATGTATAATTACTTGCTTATTAGCTGGCTAGCTCATTATGCCAAGAAAGTTAGCAGGAATGTGGAACAAAGACATTTCTCCTCTTCCTGCCTTTCAGACCAGAGAAATGACAGATCATACAACCTGCTGGGAACCTCCACCTTCTTCACCCTTCATAGGCTAGCAGAGGTTGAAGTTTGATTGATTTCTCAGTTACATCTAGTCCTCAGAAGAAAGAGAAAAAGAGTAATCATGCTAGCCTGAAAATCAAGTCAGGGATTTTGGTGGCTGTTGCTCTTGCTGCTTCCAGAGTGATGTGCTGGGCACACAGGTGATCTTGTACTGAGCCTTGAGGATGTTGGCAGCAACCAGCTTTACCACACACGATTGCTTGGTACCTCACAGATGGGGAGGACCATGATATGGAGTGTCAGCCTGAGGTAAAGCCAAATACAGGGCCACTGGAGCCAAGATAGGGCCTGACTTACCTGCTGTTTAGGTGGCACTTTCCTTGAAAGCTTGAAAACGTAACCCCCTCTGTTGCAACTTCCCTCTAGGGGCTCACCAGTCACTGCAGTGTTTTAAGGCATATCAATTCATGTCTGAAGTGTTGTGCATTCACCCCGTGGATTTCCAAAGAAGTTTGTCCATGCAGCTCCCCAGGTGGCTGCCCTCCGCTGGAGGGTGAGGCGCTTCTCCTTCTCCTTCTTCTGCTAAAGCAGCCCCTGCATCCAAACTTCCCCAAGCAGATCAGTCAAGGGTTTTGAGCAGCAGCAACAGACTTCCCTATTAGCTTTGCAATCAGTAAAATTAGTGGGAAATAGTATAATTTTCAGATGGACCAAATCATTCAGATTACAGAGACAGAAGGAAACACTGCTGGTCTGCTCTCCTGTTCTAATCAAAGTGCATTGTGAGGAACAACCTCCAGGACTGATTTCTGATAAGCCAATAATAAACCATTCATTTCTATTTCACAGACAGCAGTGCCATATTCCATCAGGATACACAAACCAGTCTTCTGAAGGAACGAAACCCATTTGGAATCAGATTTACAGCTCTTCAGCAGCCCTCAGATTTGCAGGTAGACCTGCAAGTATCTGACTTGCTGGAAGGTTTCATGGCATGTGATGCTGGCACTGAGGAATAGATGTCTCTGATTTTCCCACTCTGATTTTTCCTGGTCTTTGCCATGAAGAATGAGGGAGACAGGTGCCACCTCTCCACCCAGCTTCAGGGAGGGCTGGGGGAACCAGCAAGACCCAGGTGAGAGGGAGGAGCTAGTGGGGAGTCAGGCAGCACTGACTCAGGAGTTACTGGGGTGGACAGAGGAAGGAGGACCTGGAAAATGGCCTGCGGGAGGGATGAAAGAGGGACACTGGGGCAGCTTGAAGCAAGGGAGGAGAAACAAGGACTGCTGGAAAGATGCTGGGAGCAAGTAGACAACTGAAGCTTTGGAAAGCCGGAATGAAGAAGGCGCTGCTTGCTGGGCAGGGACTGGTGGCCCCTGAGTGGGCTGAAATGTGGTCCTGGGCCATGGGTATGGCAAGGAAAGGCTTGTTGGGGGGAGCCGGGGCAGGGTCCCCAGGACCTGGCAGTTCTGCCTCTTCTTTCTGCCCAGCTAACCCTTATTTTCCTCCCTCCCACCTTTGTGCACCCCCTCACTTGCCTCACACCCTGCCTTAATTCCCTTGCAGTCCTGCCCTTGCAATGAAAGCCAGGGGAAGGGGGAGTCAGGGAAGAATAAGGTGAAAAGTGTTTCCTTGTGGCTGAAGATCCAGTCCAGCTGCCCTGGGCACACCTGGTCTAGGGAGTAACATGGAGTTGGGTCATTGCAGCTGACAGGGGATGAGCTCATCCCTGTTCCAAACATCCTGTGTGAGGTGTCTCATGTTAAATACTCTTCTGTATTCCCCATGTACCTCTGAGTCCCTGAAAATAGCAGACATATTGATAAAAGATGCCTGAGAAAAAATATTTCGCAGGAACCAATAGATGCCTTTCTCTCTGGAAAATGAGCATTGGTTAATCAAGAAATTACCAATAAAAATTTCTCATATGAGCACTTTTTCCCCCCTTGTTTGTCTGGCTAGAGGATCACATTTCATTTTCAAACCGCAGTTCTACATTTATCATCCCTGATTTAGCAAATTGCCTCTTGCGGAAGCAGTGTCTAACCTACCTTTATTTAAGATTTTGCAGGATAATGTGTTTATGTTGGACTCAGAGAGGCTCAGGAAAAAGTGGCAAACATATTGCAGTGGAGGCAATGATTTTAGATTCAAAATATTCATCCTCAAGTAACACTTTCAGAAAATATTGTATTGTCAGGAAGACTTAACTCTAAAATCTTGAAGCAAGAAGAATTTTGTTGTCTTTCTCCTTTTCTTTTTTCTTAACAGGGATCAGAATCAACCTTTCAATAAGACTCTCTTTGTAGTCAAAACAGAAGAAGGTGAAGATACCTCTTAAATCAGAGTTGGCTCAAGGCTTACCAGCAGGGTAGGGTAAAATTTAATTTTGCAGCTCAAAGATTTTCACTTCATCCTTGGACAAGCAAGTCAACTCTGTGGCAGCAGCAGAGTGGGTCCCTCCCTGGGTGTGCTTCTTCTTTTCTATCCTCTTTACAGCACGCAGCTTGGAGGGGAAAGGCTGGACAGTGGGGTCATGCCTGCTGCAGCCACAGCCATCCCCATCTCTTCCAACCAAGCAATTTAGGCTGCTGGTAGTCCCTGGCAGACTCCTGCCTTTGGCAGACAACAGTTCTGCCCATGCTTGAAACCAGCCCTGTCTGTAATAAGGTAGAGAAACTCATATCTGCAAAGCTGAGTCTGGAATCATTATCTTATAGCTGCAAATGGAGCCTCCCACTTCAATGGAAGGATTCAGATAATTGGGCTGTCTCATAGAAAACAAATTCTTCTGCCCTGTGAACTGCAATCACTACACATGATGCGATCTCACTGTGCCAGGGTGGAAAGGGGAGTCTTGGGAATGGGCTGGCTTGCTCACCCCAGGCAGGAGAGGACTTCTGTGCCCTTGGCACACACAGCTAACCTCCAGGAGATCATGACAGTCACACATACTCTCCATTTGAGCTCTGTGGGAATACTATCTAGCTGGTGATTCCCAGTGAAATCGATAAGAAAGCAAGAGGGCATCAACAAAATCATTAATAATTTCTCTCAATTATAATCCAGTTTCTTCAAATACAGCTGTTGCTGGAGCCTCCAGCCAGAATTAATGATACGGAAAATCTGAAGGACAATAAACAGTATATCCTTGAGCTAGCAGGATGTGAACAAACAGTAAACAAAAATGAAAATGTCAAAAGGGTTAAGTCTTTAATAAACTACTCTTCCAATATTGTTTGATAAGCTCTCCTTCAGATGTTGCACAAATATTCTCCCTTGCTTTCAGAGCCAGCCTGGTCTTTTTCAAGCCAAACACATTTCACAAGACAAAATTGTAGAGGAACTGAAATGGGCCTTTAAAAGAGAAACAGATTGTAACCTCATTCTTACATTTTAAAAGCAACAACATGAATGCATGAATACACGTTCCTCCTAGCTGGGATTCCTCGTTCCTCATAGGTACAGAGCCTCTCCTGTGTTCAGCACAGAGCTCACTGATGTTCAGAACATTCTGATTGTTTATGAAGTGAATCTAGCAGGTACGTTTTGCAGTTGTTAATAGCAAGGGTAATAATATACACACGCACATGCATCCACCCACACAAGCACAGAGAGGTTAATACCAATCTAAAAATATTTTGTATAGCAGAAAGGATACAAAATCATTGTCAGTGGAGTTGGTGGAAGATAGTGTCAGTCAATGGAAGTTTTATAGTCTTGGGCACACTGTCCATCCTGGGCAACCACTGTATTACCTCCTGTAAAGTACTTTATCAAATGCTTTGTGATGAAAAATGCCACAATCCCTATCTGTCTTAAATCAGTAAACAGCAATGCAAATGAAAGAGGCACATTTATGAAGCCAAGGAAGAAAAGGATAAGTTATCTTAGGCCTGATTTTATGTCACAGGTGCATTTTTATTACTTTTAGACTTGTCATGAGTGACTCAAAATGCCAAATTCTAATCTCCCAAGACACAAAGACAATCAGTCAAAGGGGAAATGCTGAATTCCCAGTACCCAGCTTTCTCTAAGAAAGCTGGTCAGCTGTGTAATGTAAACTAATCTGTTCCAAGCATCAGCTTTTTTGTTTCTTTCCCTGGTTCATATATATACACACATCCAGTGGGAGAGAGAGAAGGAAAAAAAAGAAAGGGAGGGGAAGAGAGAGGCTACAGCTGTACGTATCTATAACTGTTGGAAGAAAATAGCTAATATGTGGAACTAGACCTGGAGAAGGTGGGACTGGTCTACAATTCCCTTGGTAAACTGTAGTTAAGATTAGTTCAGAACTATGATAAATAAAATACTGCATGGAAGACAAAAATCAAGGCATGTTTTTAACTGTCTGGTGGGGGGAAATAGCTATAGATTCTGGCTGGGAGAAGCAGATGGCGATGAATTACGAGAATAGGGCACTGCTGCTGCTGCAGCCGCTGCTGCAACTGCCACAGCTCAGCTCTTTTCCATCTGACAGAAGGGCCCCTGGGCAGCCACAGATGAGTCAGACTCATGTGTGTACAGGCATCTCTGGAGAACCCCAGTTTCTCCCTTTCGTTTGTGTGACACTGCCTCGGGGTTTGAAAAGACTTGAAAAGAGCTCCTACATCCTAAGAACACCCTTTCCCCTTGCACTTACTCTACCCAGTGTCCAAGATGTGGCCAACCCTGACCAGCACAGTGTGGCTGGCTGGCATCATGCAGGAGGGATCTCGACAGTCTCCAAGCAAGGGTGATATTGGCATCCTCTCAGTGGTGCACCAAAAGTCCTCAGCTGATGCCGAGATGCAGAGAAGGAGCCAGTGAGGATACCCACATGGAACCATCCTGCTTGCGCTCCTTGGAAGACCTGCACCCAAGGATGCACAGCGGCCACGCTGCAGAGCATCAGGATTTGGCTAACACACTTAAACCTGTAGGTTACCTGTCAGCACTGGTGAATAGCCCCCTTTGGCTCTGGGAGACACCACAGCCCCTGAGAAATGCTGGCCCAAAACTCCAACAAAACAGTGGAAGCAGAAGGACGGTGTTTTGAGCTGGAGACTGGCCAAAGCACACATCCAGAGCAGCCACAGTGTGAGAAGCTCTTGCCTGCTTGCGAAAGAGAAACTATGCCAGCATTGGCACCCTGGATTGCTTTTTTTTGCAGAAGACATAGATATTGGATCGAAGCTGAGATGTTTCCGATCCTCAAAACGCTATTTTAAGCTCCACAGAGAGCCGTTGTTGAACAAGCTCTGTAAATACAGAAGAGCAGTTGCAAATTCGTTTCACCTTCTTAGCTAACGGCTTCCCCTTCTGGAAAAGAAATTCCTGAGGAAAGAAACAAACAGTCTCTGCCACCAAGCCTGACCTGAGCTTTCTTGCAGCAAGCTGCTCCCTTCAGCAGGTGGGAAGGAAAGGGGCACCTCTCTGATAAAGGTGTCTGCCTTCAAATACAGGACTGCTGGCTGAGGGCTGTGGTAAAGGAGGGGAGATGAGCTGGGTGAGGAATTATTGTTTTCTGATCTTTGATACCTTCTGGGAAAAAATTAGGGACACTTAGCTGCTGTCACATAAACATTTTATGCAAATCTTATCTTTATCTTCTGCATGCTGGTACATAATTTGCATCTGATTATCAATTTCGGGTCTATTGTTTTATTCTAAACAGAATTCCTGCTGCTGAAAGGTGTTAGATTGACAACCCTGGTGAATAAAATCATATCATCATCTCTCTATCAAGAGGGTAGGAGAAGAACAGCTTCTCACACAGGGCTCTGCCAGTATTCCCCAGCCAGGGCCAGCAGTGAGGATGCCAGCCCTCGGCACCTTCTGAGCCTGTCAGCTGATGTATAGCAGAGCTGTGAATATGGAATCCCTATGAACTTTCTAAAAAGACAACCTAAAATTGCTTAAAAAGGCTTAAAAATTGTAGAGCAAGTCTGTTGGGTCAGATTCATGTATGCTACGTACATGAAGGGTTCCAGCACCGAACTGGTTCTGGAGTCACACCCAAGGATCAGGAAACAGTTTGCAGATCTTCACACCCAAAATGAAGGCCTTTACTCTCTTAACTTAGAGGAGTGGAGGTATTTGCTCCCTTTGGCACAGGCACAAATATTGCCAGCTGGATACAGCCCTGTCTCCAGCAGCAACACCCTTAGTCCTTTTCCTGACTGTAGCAGGGTGTCTTGCCTTGTGTCTTAAGTTAAAAATATTTGCCTGGAACTGAAGTGTCTCAATTCCACCGGAGGCAATGACTTGACTGTTCTGCTTCAGTTTACCCTGGCTGAGAGTTTGTCTCAGGTACACCACATTAGCAGGAATGTTTTGGGGAGCCCCATGTAGGAATCTATGACAAGCAGAGGTCATGGTCTTCAAGTTTTGCAACACGTGGATCTTATCATTTACCTCTTCAGTCTCTGGAAAGATACTTCTCTTTCTCCTTGAGTGGGGGCAGTCTTCTTGAGTGAGAGTGCCTTCCTGTCCCTAATTCTGGGGAAGAACAGGGAACTATTCACAGTAGCTACAGGATGAAGTGGGGACTGAATCAATCAGGCAACACAAAGCTGCTTTAGTCAAGCCAAAAGATGAGGACAAACGAGTCTTAACCTGATCCTTAGGCTTCAGCAATCACAGCACTGAGCAATAGGAGTCTGTCCACTTGACTTTGGGATGGATGCCTGTTCTAGCTGTGTTTGTCCTGTCGATAAAATATTCAGGCCCAGTGACAGCTGTTTCTGTAAGAGCGCCAGATTAAGACAAATAATGCAGACTTAGTGCTCTTTACATGGATTGCATGGGCTGACCCTGCTGCAATATGCACACCCACAAATCTTCTCAGCTCATTACCTCATTGAACACGGCTGCTGCTCTGTGAGGACAGGAGCCTGGCGATACCTCGACGGAATTCGAACATGACATGCCGAGTCAGAGATGGAAAGAGCTGACTGAGAGCTCAGGGCCTGCCTTGGCGGGAAAGTGGATCCTGTCAAAAGATGCAGCCTCAAGGACCCATGACAGCCCTGATGGACAGGACCCTTGGCATTGTGGAGGAGCTCATTAAGACATCCCTCATTATTTCTGTTCTTGTTCTTTGCTATCACCCCCTTAGTATTTCACTTCTCTTCTCTGAACAGCTAGTTTTGGGTTAAGAAGGGAGGAGTATGCATTGTGTAAATAAAGCTTGTTGTTTTTCTTTAAAGTATGTGGGAAGGCTTTGAAAACGCAACTGTAGCCGTTCCCGATAATCTCAACTTTCTGCTCTATTTCTCTGGTTAACCTTGCTGACTCAAAACAACAAAAAGCATAGCCTGAAGGAAATAGTGCTCAGTGCTTTCTTAACTTTCCAATGGCATTTTCCCAGAGATATTTTCTTTTTGTTAAGATCTTTGAAGTCCAGTCCTGTCTTTCTATGTGGATTCCCACTGAGACCAAATGACTTCCCAGCCTGCTTCCCCAGGCCTCCACGGGGTAGGAAGCATGGCTGCCTTCCCCAGGTGATAACAAGAAAGAAGAGTCAATGAGGAGGCTGCTGAGATGACAGCAATAAACAAGTGAACACAGAGGTGTGTTTTGTTTTCTTCCCAGAAGATGGTGGGAGTGAGATCTTCCCTCACAAATGTCCCAATTAGAAAATGACAACATCATATATTAGGATTTTGCTCTGCCCATCGAGTAAGACTGAGCAAGTCTCTTTTTCATGTTGCTTTGCTGTCAACTCAAAAGGTCACCCTTAAGCAACTTTTCTTTCCCCACCTGCACTTGTTTCCCCTCACCCCTAGCTGCAGTTACAAACTGATTGCCTAGAGAAGGAAGTGATGGGAACTTCACATTAAAGCAGGCTGCTGTCAAGCTTTGCCTGGAAGAAGAGTGTGAAATGTGCCAACAAGATCACTTGAGGTAAGGCAGACACCCTTCCTTGCTCCATTCCCACTACAGAACTTCTGGGCAAGAGTCTACCTCCTCCCTCGTCTGAGCCCAAAGGACTGTGTTTTCCTTGCCAACCTCAGATGCCTTTCCACATGCTGATCAGTGGCTTGACAGACAATCCTCCCATGACTGCATGGTATAGATAATGCTTCTGCCGAGGTACAAATCCTGAGTGTGGGGAATGTGATGGAGAAGGCATTTGCCAACTGTGAAGTGAGCACTGCAGCCCCACACTGTACAGCAGGCTGACAACAGGAAAGACACACAGCTAGGAGGTGTCTCTGCCAGGAAAGCCTGTCCCATGGGTAGAGGTTTCCTCCTGACCAAGTCAGCAGAAACACCATGTACACACCCACAAGGATTCAATATCACCACCCTCTGCTTCTGTCTCATCTCGAAGGAAATTTCTTCAGGGGAAGATGAAGAAAAAGACATATTCTGCTTCCATAAACACCAGCCCTTCCATCATAGATGTATCATGTAAAGTGAGGGAGAAAGGCCTCTATAAAGAGGCCCCTTGAACATAATTGGAGAACTGGTCTAATTTGGCTTGTCCTTATAAACAGTCCAGAGCTGGGCACTAGACTTACCCACAACAGATAAAAATGAGTAACTACATAATGAGGTTAAAATATTCATTAAGCTAATTGCATGTTAATTAAGTAAATGACGCTATTAGGGATCCATTGAGCTCCATCTGTATGTGCAAACAGGAGTGAGAATAATCACATTAGAAAGCAGGGGAAAAGACGGTGGCAGCACACAGGCACTGGGGGTAGAAGGGACAATCAGTGGGGGAAATTCCAGGTCCTGGGGGACTGACAGTTGTGAAAAGGAGGGTGGTCTCATGAGAAAAGGGGGCTTGGTCACAAGAAATCCTAGGTGCTCTTGCCAGAACTCCAAGTGGGCATTTCATTTTCCCATGCTCTGTTTCAGACATGTAAAACATGGACCATAGCCTTGTCTCAAGTGAGAAAATTCATGAGGGAACTCAGGAAAGGGTCCAGCCAAACTCACCTTCACTATTGTGTCTGTTGATTTTATCAGAATTGCTTGCAAGGGCAGAGATCCATCACCCCAGAAAGAGCAGTAGGATTCAAGCCAACAGGCCATAAGGTACCGGAAAGGTCTGTTATTGAAAATGGCCAACAAGAAGGCTAAAAATAAGGAGGCAGAATAACTCATGCATTTAAACTTCCTCTGTCAGCACCATGGAGGACAGTTTCTAACAGGTACTTCGTCAAAAAAACAAGAAAAAATTTTCGTCTGACATAATTATGGCCAGTGTCCTATATGGCAGAATAGGGAAAAAGCCTACATATTTCATGTTAAAATTCATTAATAATGAAAAGCAAGGGTTAAATTACATAACCATCACCTTAAAGTTAAATAATATTTTCAGCAGAACGAAAGGGAGAAGGAACAACTCCATAAGCGACACGTTTATTTCAGCACATGAATTTAGGCAAATAATACAACAGCTTTTTAAAGGGGAGAAGATTTGAAGAGGACATTGGATTAGAAAGGACTCACATTGCATTTGAAGATCTGAAGGACTGGGACAATAATTCATAATCAATCATTCATTCAATTAATTTGTCCTTTCTTTCAGGCCAATAATGGGCAGATTGTTCTTTTCACAAATGCACTTACAGTTGGAAGTTACTGGAATAAATCTGGTCCATGGTTCCCCTTGTATGGCCAGTTTTTTGAAAGGAGGCACTGCACAAAATGGAAACAGGTTTGGATGGGGAGGTCATCTCCTAGTGGGCTTCTGATCTCAGACTAGTTCCTCAAGTACTTTTTCTATGAATCTAAATTTAACATCTCATCATTCTCCTGCAATAATTGCTTAAAATTTCTTCTTGCCCAGGTAGACCTGGCAGCTCACCCCACTTATCCTGCATGGGTACAAAGTAGAAGGTAAAACCTGAGTGAATGTGAATGAAGCAGATTCATTAAAAATTTCTGACCATCATTAATGAAAAATTACTTCATTGTGTTAGCTTGCCCCAGTGAAGCAGGCATTGTTCCAAACTACCCTTCTGATGAGTGGGAAGGAGAAGAACTGTTTAAGTCATTCATATCTCTGCAGTGAAGCCTGACAGATGATGCTTTATCCAGAGTCTTGGGACTGCTAAGTGCCCAAACATATGTGCTCTGCTGTGCAGACCCAGAGCCTCCCAGACAGACTCTGGCTCATGAAAGATGCCCAGGAGAATTGGCACAGCCCTTCCCAAAGGCCCCCAGATATAACCTCTGCAAAGTTAACCAGATTTCTCCGAGTGGCTGGAGCCATGAGCAAGAGCTCTACGTGGGTCTAGGGATGATGATCCCTGTGTAACAACAGAGCTCTGGTGCCCAGAAATCATTCCTGTGACTGACTCAGCAGGAAGCCTTAATCCTGATTATTTTATGGCTCTTGGAAGCCTGTGCCTAATGATTTTTGTCTGGGTTGTCTGCCCATTTCCAGGTAGATAAATGTCTGCGTAGCAAAAACAGAAGCCCTGTTTGGCACTGAGATGCCTGCCCAGCCAGGGATCTCCACAGGCAGCCTCAGGGCTCCTGCTCAGCTCAGTCTCCACTCCACATCTGGGGAAAGCTGTTTTGCAGCGGAAGGGACAAACAGCCAAGGAGGCACAAATACATGTTGCTTCTGCTCTGGTAGTAGGAATAAGCAAAGAACACACATTTCCGAGGATGCTAATTGATTCTGCACAACATTCCCTTCATTTAAAGAAAAATGCTAAATAGTAAAAACTTCTGACAATATTTCCGTTAGGTTTGAAATGCAAGTGAAATCTAGGGTATTTATATATGTAGGCAAAATGGAGAATGAGCAATAATGAATGACAGCAGGGCTATGTGTGAGCAGGAAAGGCTGTTATTTTATCTGAACTGTTTTGTGGGGGTAGAGGACCTACTAAGACTTTTTCATCTCTAATTTCTCTGCTTTACCTGTCGCTAGTTTACCATTAAGGAATCACTCACACAAATTCAATTAAGTATTTAACATTTTCCTTCCTGTAGCTCCCTGCCTCACTGACTCTTCATCCCATTTCAAATCTCAGCTGACAACATCTCTTACCTCTCCAGCTCCCACTTCTTTGCCCTTAGACTCTTAACTCAGTAGGTGTGTGACTTAAATCACTGAAATATTTTGGATTCTCTCTTTCTTGCAAAGGACACACAAAATGAAGCAAAACTAACAAAGCCCAGCTGCTGACCGCACAGTTGTGTGCTGCAGGAGATTATCCTGCTAGTCTGTCAGCTCTGACGACCCCAGATCGAGACTGCATTAAATGAATGCAGGAATGAAAATGAGGTTTTGCTTTCCATTGTTTGTGTTCACCAGCTAGGTACAACATATGGGGCTGAGTTTAGCAGAGTGCATTCATGAGCTTGGGATGGGAAGAAGCAGGCTGGGACATGGGCCAGAGGAGGGGGAAGACTGGTGCAATGAGGAGTTACGGTCTGGAATAGCAAAACGTGTCTGGGTTGCATAATCTACAGCAATGGTGTCGCTGGTGCTCAGTCTTAGCCAAGAATTACCACTCTGCTGGGCTTTGAGAAGGAAATTTTAGCTGCTTACCACCTTGAGTTCCATCTTTCTGAGTTTTCTGCCATTAGTCTTCTGTGTTTTGCTCTCTCTGGCATATACTACTCTCCCTTCTCAAATACATGTTAGTGCAATTATATGTAAACTTGCTCAAGTTGAAAACCAATGTTCTACAAAGGCTCAGGAGCAAGTCCCAGCTNAGTCCCTGAGGATTGTGTGGCTTGGCTGGGGGAGAGAAGGAGAGCATGTGGCAGAGGGACCTCAGGAGCAGAAGGTCTCCCTGCAGCCAACCCAGAGCACATCAATAAGCCCTCGATGCAACAACTAGAACCTCCCCTCTCAAGCAAGAGGGAAAAACATGTGGCTGGAAGGTTGCTGCAGAGCACTGGAGGAAAATCAAAGTGCTAAGAGATTGTGGAGCAAGGGCCAGACTAAGCCTTGAGGGTGGAACAAACTCCTTAAGCTGCAGAGCAGTCTTGGGCAGTGCTGTGCGATGAAACAGTGCCAGATTTGTTAATCACAGTTAATCGTGGTTGCTGGGGGCAATAGCCCAGACAGAGTGGGTGGGCTTCAGGGCAAACAAGCCGGTTATTTTCCAGTTTTAACAGCCATCAGCTGAGAAATGGCTTCTGGAAGAAGCCCCAGAGATGGGTGTAGGTGGATGGAAGATCATCTATACTGACTGGACATCTGAGACTCAGAGAATGGCAACAGGCCTATTCATCTGATTAATGAGCTGAATGTCTTCAGGGATCTGACCTGATGGTCACAGTGTCACTCATACGTAGCAAGAAAGTGTCTCAGGAAAAATTGCCACAGCAATTATCAGAGAGGTAGAGATGACAACAGAAATTTCTCCTGCGGTTAAAAAGCAGGTGTTTGGCAACGTGTAAATACAAAGGAGGGATTATTGGAACGTACCATTAGCAACAGAAGAATAATATGAGGAGGTTCTGCGTGAGGGATGTTGATTAGGGCTAGAGTAACTTTCAGGAACCAGGGTGTACAGTGGCAGAGTAAACCTTTTCCCTGAACACTGTCATGCATGTGTTGTGAGAGTGTAGGCATAAGCAAATGCAAAAATCATATTCTTGTTTCATCTTCACTGGAAATTCAGAGGGGAAAACATATAATCTACCCAGCAGCAGAAAACAACAGAAAAGGAAAGGAAAGGCATTAAAAATAGAATTAAAAAAAACAAACAAACAAAAAAACCCCAAACAACAGGAAAAGATTATATTTAAAAAAAAATGAAACCAGAGGTTGCTGTTGGCCTGGGATCATAATCCTTTTGTTATTACATATTAATATGTAAGGGATGTCTGCAGGGAAAGGATAGGATAAAACAATTAATCTAGAGCATCCATCCAAATAGAGGCAATTCTTTCCTAAGCATAGTATCATGTGAATGCATTGGAAAAAGAGCTGATCAAAGAATCATTTCGTATAGAACTCACTCACACTTTTAAAGGTGGACTGAAATTTTCCGATATGTATACATAAATACGTATTCTTAGGAATAGTGTGTAAGTCCTTGAATAATATTACTTTGCACTATTGTAGCAACTTCTTTCTGAAGAGCTCAAAGAACTTTACAAAAATGAATGAAGCAACTTTCTCCAACCCACTGTGAGGGAGATAACTGCTTGTGCCTTGTTATGCAAAGGGGAAAGAGGGGAAAGAGCAAGTTAGAATAGAACAGTTAAGCAATTTGATGAAAGTCATGCAGTACATCCAATGGTCTGAATGAATTTAAGAAGGAAACAGCTAAGTTGCTGCAGAAAGTATAAAGCCTGGCTGATATCAGCTCTAAGGACAATCAGGGGTTGGCAGATGTTGCAGCAGCCCTCTGCAATAGGTGTTTGGGAAAGCAGAGCAGGAAGGGTTAGTTACCTCTGATGAAAACAAGAGTGGAATGACAAAATATCTGAAATTCGCAGATATAACCGGGACTCTGGAAGGGCATTTGCAAAACCACTTCAATCTATTAGCACTCTTTGAGCATGTCAGCAAACATGGGACAAATGAAAATTGTCTGCCTGTTTTCACTTGGATTTTCAAAGCATTCTTGACAGGATCCAAACAAGAGGGTAGGCAATCAGGTACTCTGTTAATGAGAACATCATGCTGTGGCAAACAGACAAGCTGGCTAAGCATCCAAAAAAAACCCCAACTATGTAATTTAGCATCAAGTCTGCCTTTTCCAACGCAGAAAAATACTAGTAGCAGTGTGCATCCATCTCCAAGAAATATCTCTGTTGGTTTGTACATTAAGGGACAATGTGGTAATGGCAAAGTCAGTAAGGTGGAAATACTTGCAAATAGTAAATATTCTTTGTCAAACCAAGAGAAAGATGTGAGTAATCAACCACATAATGGTGAAAAGTTTCCTGGTAAAAAATGCACATTGGAAGGAATAATTTGAAGTATCCATATCTGTTCCTAGGTTCAAAATCAGAAAGATCTGAAGTCCTCCAAGGCTGCAGTCCACATCCTTGTAGCACTGTGCTCCTCCGGGGTCAAACAGTGCTCTCCATTTGTTGGGGCATGCATAGGAACTAGGGTGGAGTTTCTTACTAAATATGGTATGAAATCAGTATGAAAGAGCATTATGTCCAGAATGCTGTGTTCAGTTCTGTATTCAAGGAAAATTATAGCAGAAATCAACAGGGTCCAGAAATAGTCAACACAATTGTTTCAAAGAATAGCATGACTCCCATGTAGGAAGCAAATTAAATGGCAGGTGTATTTATTTTAGAAATCATATGAATAAAATAGGCATTCAAAATAGTTAGAATAAATTATGTAGAAAAGAAAATTCAATGTTCCTATTTACCTTGTCTTTCACACTCTAGCACCAAAGGCACATCTCATTAAACTGAGAGATAGGGAAAGTATTCCATCAAAGGGAATACTTTACCTCAGGCATCCTCATTCACCTGTGGAAATCTCTTCTATAAGATATCTCTGAGGTGCAGGGTGTGGAAGGATTCAAATAAGAAGGAGATATTTGTGGATATTGAAATTTTCCAGATTTACAACAGAAGAAGTTAAGATACAAATGACGAATATAAAAGCTTCACAGCTTTACACCACAGCATGTCAGCCAACCACTAATGAGGGTGCTAGGGAAGCTATTTCCCTAAGCAATGGTTATCCTTAACTGTTCAGCATGAGTGCCTGTGAGCCTTCCTTTGTAAATTCTGGTACCCATCAACATCAAAGATAAAATACCAAAAAAATGAATAATTGCCCAGATCAGACGTGGCATTTCCTGTGTTCTTGAACCTTCTTTTCCTCCATTTCTTTCTGTCATCAAGGCCAACCTTGCTGTCATCTAAAGTGCATGGAGGTACAGTTGAATCATTTAACATTTCTATCGGTGGTTTTTTGGCTCTTTTAAGCAATTGAACTCATGGTGCCCAGCATCAGCCTCACTGCCAATTTTGACTTGACCTGGTCACAATTTTGCAAACACTGTCAATGCCAGAGCAACAGCTGAAATGGAAATTTCAATGATGTTAATGAGCAAAAGCTTAAGCTGTGCCTCCTGCACCTGGGCAGCAAAAGTGCATTTATAATTAGTTGCCGAACAAGCCTCCTGGCTGCATTCTATCTGCCCCAGGCAAGCAGTTAACTGAGGTTCTCTCCTTTCACCAGGATTATTTTTGAGTGAGTACTTCTGCCAGAGAAAGCTGTTGGATTGACAGCTCTGGAGACTGAAGTCCTCTGTTATGTGACAGAAGTGAAAAAATCTGTAACAACAGTTTTTATTAGGTCACCTAGTTCATCCCTCTGTCAACACAGGATTTTTCGTTATAATATATTCTTGAGTGATTTCCACTGCCCCTATTCCCCTCTTGCTCTTAAATATAAATCCCTAGGTCTGTTCCATTTTGCTGCACAGTCTCTTCTTTACTGACATTGTAGAAAAAACCCTGTGTGTGTGAATGTGAAGATATGCATGTGCATCTTCCAGCCTCCAAGACTTCATTAGAGAAACGGCAAAAAGAAAGTGTGAAATCTGCAGGGAAGATGCCGAGGCAATATCAGATAGCTATTTCTGTGGAACAATGATTTTCCTCCTAGAAGCATCCTGAAAAACAATGTTCTTTTCCTTGCTCTGATGCTAATGCACTACAGATATTGTCTGAGTGATCACCACCTGTTCACCAGCAGAGCACCCTTAGAACTTATCATAGCAACTTTGCATTTGTTTAAATAGAGAGAATTGAGGCACAGGGGGATTAAGTGACTTGGCCAAGCTCACAGTGGGTGACATGAGCCTCCTACCTTCTATACCAAACCCTTAAATCCTCCCTGGGGACTGGTTGAGTAAAATTCAACTACCATGAATCTTGTCCATGACAGGGTACTGGTCCCATACCAGTGCAGTAGGAACAGAGGAATCCTTCAAATCCCACATAGCATGGATTTCTGAGAATTCCCATGTCCTCTTAGCCCCTTCTCCCCTTGCATATTGACAGGATTTATTGCCTCCATATTGTAACATGAGGGTATTTCTTCCAGAATACGTCCTTCTCTCTGTCAAAGTCAAACCAACTGATGAAAACAGGAGCCTGCACAGCCTCATGAGAAGAACTGTGACAGCTGTTTCTGTTTGCACAATCACAGACTCACAGAATGACTTGGGTTGGAAGGGACCTTAAAGACCATCTAGTTCCAACCACCTTGTCATGGGCAACCTTCCACTGGAACAGATTGCTCAGAGCCCCATCCAACCTGGCCTTGAACACTTCCAGGGTTGGGGCATCCACAGCTTCCCTGGGCAACCTGTTCTGCTGCCTCACCACCCTCACACTGTTTGGTAATGAATGGGAGTGGGAGCAGGATCTACACTAGAGATGATCAGTTTATAGATATACTTTTTTTTTCTGTTTTGAAATCATGTATTTACAAATAATTCCAATAGTCAGCAGCAATTACCATACACCCTTTCTTATCAGACTCTTTTCACTCTACCAGTTCTTGTACTGGAACAGACCTGTGCTAGATAGCTTCCTCCAGAGAGGGACTCTGAACACCCTTAGCTTCAAAAGAGCATTACCAGTATACAAAATGGCCAAGACTACTGTCCCAGACACGATCCAGTTTGATTGGCATTTGGGTTCCTGCCATTTAATTCTATCCATTTGGTTTATGAAAGGATCTTAGCTGGCCAGTGTCAAGCAGCAACCAGGTATGTTCAGTCAGGGAATTACAACTGATTTATTTATTGCTGTGATAGTGCACACGGATGGATCCTAGACTGCGTGCCCAAAAACAGAGGGCATCTTCTGCTCTCACACTACAGAGCATATGTCCATCATGCAGTGCATCTCATGCGGAAATTCCCAGGCTTGCACGTCACGATTTCTCTTTGGTTTCAAAGGCACCGGGGCTTCACTGTGTGGGGCTGGCTCCAGGGAGCTGGTCCTGCTGGGAGCAGTGTGCTGGCATTGCTGTACCACTTCCATGACCCGGCCTAATGTTTTCATGCCACTCCCTGCTGCTGGGCTCCCTCAGCGCTTCAGCACAGCAGTGCACTCTGCAGTGTGGACGTGCCCTCGGGTCACTTGCCAAAGTCATTTTATTCCTCCCAGCTCATGCCATGACAACAGTGCAGCATCCAGATGTGGTTATCAACAAAGAGGGTGATTACAAGAGAATGCAACAGTCTGAGGAGCCTGTACAGGAGAAGGGCTGGCTCAAGAGAGTCAGAGCATGAGTAGAGCTTAGAAAAGACACTAAGGCTGGGGACAGCATCTTGGGATTTCACTCTTCAGGAGAAAGGTACATGCATGGGTCAGATTCAGCAAAGAAATAAAGGATATTGGAAGTGAACCTATGCTGAAAAAGAATCAGCAAGACCCTTTAACTTCTCAAAGGTGAGAATTTGGGTGGCAAATACGGGTTGTGTCAGATACCTGAATCAAGCCTGGCCACCTGGCCTCCTTCTGTCTTATATTGTTACTTTGCACCGAGCAGAACAAGGTCTGGCTCGCTGTGCAAAGACACCTGGAGCCTGACTGATCCTGGAAGAGATACTGGGCCTGGCTCCCAGCCACCCTCACGCACCACAGAGCAGCCAAGGACTGGAGCTACGAGGACCACCCTGGGGTCTCATCCACACCATACCCACAGTGCTCATCCAGAATCACACTATCTTGTGCCCTGGCAAAATTCATGCCCTCTCTAAGTGAACAATTTCCAAGAGAGTAACACAAGTGATTCGTTCTGTCTTATAGTCTTTCACATGTAAATATTTTATATTCCTATTGAATATTTTTAGATGATTATGAATTCTTGATGTGATGAGGACCTTGCTATGAAATGCAGGCAATACCAAGGACTCCACAAGGAGGAAAGGCATCCAAGAATAAAAAAAATATCATTACAAACAACAAAGTAGAAATAGCTAGGGTAAAAACACAGGCACATACCACTCTTTCTTTCTCCTCTGTCTGGACATTTTCAGAAACTGTCCGGAACTCATATAATGAGCTTTGCACATGGATTGATATGGAATTAGCTGCCTTTCACCCCTTCCCTCCCTTTCTCTCCCTCTTTCGTCTTCCAATTCAGATTTTGTTTCACTGTTCTTGTTGAAAGGCACAATACCAATAGCCTTAGGGACCCAGGACTGAAGTCACTCCAGAGCTTCTGCACTGTCTGCAGTTTGACTCTTTTTCTGCAGTGCACCCAGAAACCTAGACTGAGCTTCTGAATCCATGTACTGAAGGCGGAGAATTTCTCCAAAAGAGATAGATCCCGAAAGGATCTGGACAAGACAATGATTACTTTCATAGCCCTAGCATTGATAGTGGCAGTATGAGTTTCACGTACAAGTACCAAAATGCCTCAGTGTCAACAGGGAGGATCTCTGCTAGATTGCAGTGATCTCTCTTCTAGGTCTCAATGACCCAGTTGATCAGAAGGACGTGTGCACGTACAGAAGTGAAGGGCTGAAAAATGTTAAGTCTCAGTCAAGTTAGGATGAGATTTGTCAGCAGAAACCTATTGTCTTCATTGAACTGAAATAAATAGTGCAAGTTATAATTAATGTTTTACCCTTGTATCCATATATAAGCTTGGCTTCTCTTCTAAAAGTCCTCACCATGAGCTAAGAAATGGATTTGTAATGCAAATTGTTTTTGTGATGTCCTGACTGACAAGATGTCGGTGTCTGTGGGTCACCACAAGCCAGCTGAGGTGTCACTGCTGGTCCAGATCTAAAAGTACATTAGCCTAAGCCTATCCAAAGGGCATGTAGTTTGTGTTGTTAGTATGTCTGGCTAAACTAGGAATAATAGTCTTTCCAAGGTTTCTCTAGGATCCTTGTTGTCCCTTGTCCAACCTCCCAGCAATTCCATCTCCACAGAAATCCTATGACAAGGAGTCACACTGTTATCTGTACAAGAATAATTTCTCAAAGCCTGTAGAGAATACAAAGATGCCTAAGCCTTCTTTATGTGATGAGAGAAGAGAACGTTATCTTTGTCAGAGACAAACCTAATTTGGACAGGCCTAAACTAAAAAGCTGACTCAGAAAATGTTTATCTGACCCATCTTCCAGACCTGTCCACCTCTGCTCACGCTTCCCTAAATAGCTGTCTGCAAGCATGGCCCCCCATGACTGTCTGCTTAGCATGTTTTCTCCAAAGTCAAAACACCCCACTGTCTACCAGGGAAATGTGGCCAACCAGCACACCAAGGGAAGTTCTTGGCTGAAAAAGCCCAGATAAGGATTGCACAAAGGACTCGGGTTATCTGGTCCCTGTGTGCTGGTATCAAAGTCCTGCACTGAGCATTAGGGTTTCCATGTGTCCCCAGGGTGTAGTACACTGACTTTGCTTGAAGTGCAATTTAAGATTGATGAATTCACACATTTTAAATCAACTGCAAGCATCCGGGCTGGCCCCTTGATGGAGGCTATTAACTTAATGAAACTGAAAGGCTGTGAAGTCAGATAACAGACATTAGAGTCTTTATTTACCTAGAGATTTAAGGAGACCTTTCTGAGATAGCGTGTGGCTTCTCTTTTGAGCAGGGTAAGCTACTGCCTAGCAGCTCTTCCCAGGCACATGTACACATGCACACAACCTGCCAGGAAGGCACTGCGTGCTGACAAGTGCTCGTTCCCTCTCAAGTTGGCTGACAAGCGGTACATTGTGGCACACAGAGAAAGGCTTATTTTAAAAGCCCAGGTTCTGCTGCAGTGGCTGTCCAGTATGAAAGGCAAGACACCCAGCAAGCTTTGGAGTTCCATGTAGCCAGCCCCCCCAAAAGGATTGTTGTGGCGTGTTTTATTCCTGTATTTTATTCCTGTACTCTGGTCCATGGGTTTCTCCTCCCAGTTTCATGCTAGTCCCTTCTTTCCACTCCTAGACCCAGAAACTTCCTTGTCAATCTCCAAACCCCTGTCCATCATAGAAGAGGGCTTCTTCCTTCCCCCTGGGAGAATTCTAGAAAGGGCGTCGAGTGATTGGATCAGAACAAAGGAAGTCCCCCCTCCCTGTGGAACATTGGGCCCCCCAGGTGTCCCTCTGCCCCTGGTTCACTCCCCTCGGTTCACAAACCCCCCGGTTGGTGGGCTTTTTGCCCCTACCGCTTTTCTCCTCCCCCCAATAAAAGTTACGGCCCGTGGTGTGGTCCGGCCTTCTGCTGAGGCAGTTGCCTGGTTCAGGCGTCCCCTCAGGGCCTCAAGTAAACTCTGGACTAAGAAAACCCCCTACCAGATCCGGCTTCTTCACCTCATCCAAGTCTCTCCTAAAGGGGTCCTGGCCTGCTCCTGTGCCGCCGGGCCGCCGCTTGCGGCTGGGGCAGGTCTGGATTTGTCCCGGCGTGTGGTCTCCGGCTCCGCCGCCCGGCAGGACGCGTCTCTGCGGAGTCGAACCGCGGCAAGGCCGGGCTGGTCCCGTCCAGTAAATGCGGAAACCGCCGCAAATGATGCAGTTGGATGACTAATGGATGGTCTTGACCAGGTGCGTGCTGGTCGCTGAGCAGGTCAGCAGCAGGGCTAAGGGTGGAGTCTGACAGCTGCTGCCGGGCTCTGTTGGCCACCAAGCACCACAGCCTCCCATCATATACTTCAAAAGGAAGAGCCAAAGCCGTTCTCCAGCTGGGCGAGCCAATCTCTAGCAGCCACTGGGATTCCCCTGCTCCAGACCCCATGGTTAATGCATACAGTGTAGCATGTGCCTGCCCATTCTGTGTACAAATGTTGTCCATTCCAACTGCTGTCACACCGAGTCTCTCTGAGAGCCTCAAACATTTCGTTTCCTGCCTCTCCCCGGCTCCCACACGCAGCCACCGGGGCAGGGGGCACAGCTGGAAGGCTCAGGTGGCCGCTCAGGAGGCGGGAGAGGCTGGGCCATCGGGCTTGCCGGGCTGGGCGGGAGAGCGGAGCAGCCCAGCCCGCACAGCCATCCCCGGGCACCTCCTGGCACTGGGGCGGTGCTGCAGCCTGGCCCGCGCCGCATCCCGGCGTCTGGGGCACAGCCGGGGAAGCGGCAAGGAGGACCAGAGTAGAGGGAGGATAGCAAACACATCTAGTTATCCCCGCAGCCACTTGCCTCCTTGGCAGGCAGTTCAAGAAGGAGAGAAGGCGTTTGGAGAAATAAAAAAGCGCCAGCCCTGAGTCCCTGCCTTCACTGGAGTCAGTTTACACAGCACTGAGATCCATCCAGACTTCATGAACCACGGAGATGTGTGAGGAGAGCTGTTAGAGTTAGGGAGGAGCCTCCTGCAAGGCAATAAGGATGTCCTGCTCATGAGGTAATGTGGAATCTTAGACGAAGAACTGGTGTTTGGATGTGTTTGTAGTTATGCCTCCTTTATTCGAAAATAGACCCGTACTCAGTCACTGAAATGCAACAGAGCAAAATCTTTACATAAGTCACTTTTGTCCTGGAAAACTGACTGCAGACCCTGGCATATCTTGCTCAAATGTACTTGTGCTCCTCCCAGCACCAGACAGAAGTCGTCTCAGAAGCATGTGATAAAGGATTTAAATGTCAAAATAACTAAGGAGTATTAGG
Source organism: Nicator chloris (assembly GCA_013400495.1). Lineage (NCBI taxonomy): Eukaryota > Metazoa > Chordata > Aves > Passeriformes > Pycnonotidae > Nicator > Nicator chloris. Next base: position 504,997 of record WAAE01000562.1, read on the forward strand.
GAATTTATTTTGGTTAAATGACATATGTTTCAATTTGCACTAGGCTGAGGACTATTCCATTTAAGCTCTTATGCAGATGATTTTTGCTCTTGTTCACCTAGATTTAGTCTTTTCAGAGAAAGTGCAGGGGTCACTCTGAAACACACTTTCTACTCAATTCTCTTAAAAAAAAAAAAAAAAGGAGCAGGTAAAGTTTACCCTTTAAATTCTTTCCAATTTCCAGTTGTCTTCTTTTAGTGATGTAAGACCTCTTTGGATTTTCCTGAGGGCTGAATGCATTAGTTAGACTGTAGCAAACAGACTAAATTTAAATTCCAGAAAAATCTTCCATCTGCAGGAAGTTTAAATCAAATATTACATGCAAGTTCTTGTTTATAGGCACAACGGAAATGAGAGCACATGTACATATATTTTTATATACATATTTAAACCCAAGAATCCATTGCTAGTATAATCGAAGTCTTAACAGTGTAATCCAAGAATAACACTCCAGATCTGACTGTAACACAAAAAGGAAGCATACTTCTGTACAGAAGAAAAGCCCTCAATAATAGTAATAATGCACTTTAAAACTTGTCAGTTGGCACCTTTTTTCCTGCTTCTATGCTCCCCTGTCCGCTGTTCTTCTGGATCTTGATGGTGATGGTGATGGTTTCTCTCTGGTGGGAGGCAATGGGGTTTGTCATGGTGTGTCTTCAACATCTGGAGTCCTTCCCCAGAAAAATGTGATGTTAACGTTGATGGTTCCTTCTTCCTCACTCTAGGGTCCTGTTGGGGTCCATTTTAGATATCTGTTTCTGCACCTTGCTCTTTTTTCATTGGTCTGCCAATGACATCCACATGACATCCAAATGTATTACGTACAGAAGATACTTGTTCCTTGCTCTCTTAGTTATCCAAAATTACTGGTTTTGGGTAGCTCCAGAACACCTGTCCAGCTGCGTTTCTTAACTACTGTTGCTGGGTGGTTTATATGCAGCTTCCAGTGCCAACCTGTGACCCATCTCCTGCCATCCCATACTTGTACTCTTCTAAACCTCTTCATGCCTACAAAACTGACAGAGATCCACGTGCAGCACAGCCCTGCTGGTCCAGGCATTTTTGCCTCAGTGTTCTTTACTGTCACAAAAATCTTGAAGACCAAACGTAACGACAGGGAGATTTTCCTTTGAAATCCCTGCGGGTTTCATTCCTCTTACCTGCTGTCTGCCACCTCTAATTGAAGTGCAAGGACCATGTCATGAGGATGGTGAAGTTGTATCCAGACTGTAAAATTTGTTTCCCAGCCCTGTCACCAACTTCCCAGCTGACATCAGACAAAAACACAGTGCGTGCCCTTTGTTTTTCCCTTTGTAAGAAAAGGATGACATCGCTTGTATTATCTCTGCAGAGACTTTGAAGGAAGGACAGATAATGTATTGACCTGGGTTTGCAGATGAGCTCTGACAACTCAGACAGTGAAGGAGGAGGCTAAACCATAGTAATTCGCTACCCAATTTTTTACTGGTTGTAGGTCCTGGAGCAGAGAGAAGAAATCCTGGGGATCACCAACAATGGCAAATTTATGTAATCCCTTAGGGATTATCCACCTGCAGGGGATAGTGAAACCCCAATGATTCCCCACTTTTCCCATATCCCTCATATGCTCAGTGGCAGGGATGGTCTGGGGATGATGACTTAATACACGAGACCTGTGCCAGCTGAATGTGAGGAACTCCTCAGCAGTCAGGTGCCCATCCCCTCTGGCAGGACAACAGGATAGAGGAGGTCTGATAACCTTCCAGAGGCTGTAATAACAGCAATAAGAGGAGCTGCCTTTCTTGCAGCCTGCCTCCCAGAGAGAGAATTTCTTGCTGAGATTCTCATCCTAATTCACTGCTTTGTGCCTCCTGGGCTGCAGCTACAGAAGCATGCCATTGTGCTCAGAAACATTTCCAGTGTATGGCTTCTGGCTCCATTATTAGAAAATTGTGCATTATCTACTGGTGAGTGACTTGCGTGTTAAAAGTCACCCACAGGGCCCTGTCCCCTGTGCACACAGGGAGTGCAGCCTCTGGTCACTAAGATCCAGCACTTTGCTTCAAGCCACTGCAGACCACGTTTCCTCTCCTTCACGGTGTCGTTCTGCCCATCTCATTCCAGCCATAATGCTGTGTACCAAAGAGCTGCTCCTGCTAACCGTGGTGCAAATGGGCAGCAGTCTTGCTGGCAATCGGTGGATATATTCCAGGGGGGAGAAAGCAGAATTCAGCCTGTGTTCTCTGACACATCTCCTGCAGCAAACGCAAAAAAATACCATAATACAAAATAATTATATCTCCTGCATCTTACCTTTCAGCATTAGGAATAGTTATGGACCTGGATGCAGCCCATATCCTGAGTCAGGATTGTAAATTTTGCCTTTTCAACACAGCTGATAATAGGTATCAGAGAAAAAAGAAAAAACAAAAGAGCAACAAAATTATAACCATTCTTTCGCCTATTCCCTGCTGGAGGATTTCTTCCCTTTGGTTGTTGCAGAGCCAGAGAAATAGCAGACTGTCAGATTTCTTCTTTGGCAACTGGCCTTCCAAAGGCAGTGCCTTTTCCTTTCTCCTTTCTGTCTTGAGAGACTGCTCCTTCCTGTGCCCTCAGCTTTGGTTTTGGTCCTGCTGGGCAGAAGCAGCCAAGTTCTCATGCCAATCTGAAGTCAATCTGAAGTGGTATCAGGGTGATTGATATAGGACCCCTTTAGCTTCACAGAATCACTGAATCATTTAGTGAAAATACCCCAGAGATCACTGAGTCCAACCTATGATCAAATACTTGTCAACTAGACCATGGCACTGCATTCCACGTCCAGACTTTCCTTAAACACCCCAGAGATGGTGATTCCACCAGGTCCCTGGGCAGCCCATGCCAATGCTTAATAACCTTTTCTGTGAAGAAATTCCTTCTGAGGTCCAGTCTGAACCTCCTCTGGTGCAGCTTGTGGCTATGTCCTTGAACTTTTCTCTGGGGAAATGAAGGGGAACTCTGTAAAAGAGAATAACCAAACCAAACCTATTATCATTTGTAAGAACAATTATTATTATATCCACTGTCAACTACTCTAACCTAGCCCTCCTTTCCCCATCTGCCAGGTTACGTGTCCTAGGGGCACAAATATAGCTTGAAATGAGAAGCCACCCCAAACTGAGATGTCCTGGAGCACATGCCATGTCTATAGGAGCAGCTGGGGCAGTAACTCAGCCCATGGGCAGGTTCCTCCAGCTACCACAGAGATTTAAGGACTCTGTCAGCTGCACTGCCCAGATACCCTGGGCAAATACATCATTTACCCTATAATATGTGAGGTGGATTTTAAAAGGTGTAACTTCTGTTTTGCCCAGGAACAAACGCAGAAAGACAGCTACAAGAGAGGCCTGAGGAGGAACATCTTCTCCCAGCTGTGAAAAAAGTTCTGCGCTGCCTGCTGCTCAGGCAGGGAGGGCCACAGCCACATAGTGACTGTGCAGCCACATGCTCGTCAGAGAGCAGAAGACCCCCAGCTTCTGGGTCTTTGAGCTGTTCCCAGCCCTGCCCTGGCTCTGCCTTCCCCACTATCTTCTCCCTTGGAGGGGAATTACACAGTGCTTCTCCAGCCAGGCTGGCCCTGCCCCATGTATTTAGCCTTTTCACTCTGTCATAGCTGGATTAACCCTCCTGCTCATCTGGACAAGCTGATTAGTTAAAGAACTTGTTTCATCCCTCTCTAGGGCTTTATTTTTCATCTGTCATTTTCCTCTTTATTAAAGCTTCTGCTTCTCCAGCTCTTTCCATGCTTTCCATTCACTGGCCCCTTCAGTTCCTGGCCACCAGACTTTGCTAGCCTTTCTCAGCTGAGCTGAGAGTGCAGAGCCTTCCCATTCACCTGTGTGATATTTGTCCATGTCCTTTTATCTCCTTCCTTCAAATGTTTCCTTTCACCTGAGTTAATTCCCAGTTTATTCCTTCCTTAGTCCCTTTCTGTTTAATCCGCCTGGGTCCATGTTGGTCCCATGCACGGCACTGCGCTTGGAGACTCTGGTGCTCTTGCACATTCCAACACAGTTGGTAATCCTGGGTCAGGAGTCCAGGAAGAAACTGTAGGCAGGTAGTTGTCCTATAGAATGCTTACACATTCGTGCTTGTTTCTAGCCAAAAGCAGCTTTGGAGCATGAAATGGAGGCTCCAGGACTTTGAAGTCCAGTCGAATGAGTGGCACTGAACCTGGCAGCTTTTCTCAGCCTTTTGCAGGCCCAGCAACACCACTCCCTCAGCTGCCTTACTCATCTCAGCATCTGGAACATGGCCTGATTTCTCCTTGGCTCTGTCTAGTTTGCTGGTTACCTGATCCTGACTGTTGCTCCTCTCTCTGCTGTTGTCCTTCCAAGTGTACCTGCACATCCTTCTCGTCTCTGACCAATACAGGTGAACACTCCAAATGGTGGGCAATCAAAATGTATCTTTAGGTGAAAAAAAAAGAAAAGCAAAAAGAGCCTATGATTATGCTGCCCCTGTGGCTGCCAGCAGCAGCTCTGATCACTTTGATTGTATATTGTGACCCCTTTTGCCATGCTCCATCTGTTTGTTTTTATAGTCTGAATTTGTAGCAGCAGCAAAAGGACAGTGTCTTCTTATTTGTATCTACAGGGTCTCCTGTACGATCTGCCCCAGCTCTGACCAAGGCCTTGCTCTACAGGAGAGATCAGGAAGAATAACAGTAAAGAGTGGTAGCCACAGCCAGCAGCATAGCTCTGCTTTTGGGGGCAGAATAAGACAACTAAGGAAAGAATTTTCAAGTAATCCAAATGAAGAATACAAGGGAATAAATATTTAATACTCCCTTATGCAGTTTCATCCTCTCTAATAATCCCTAGTGTTTCTACAGCCGTTTCAAAAGGAAGCAGTGCATAAAGGGCAGATGCAAAATGTGGCTCTGACAGGCCAAGATCCTCCCTCTTCCCCAGTGGGATGGCGAGTGTGCTGCTGGACGCAGGACATGAGGCAGTCCTGACAGTGGCAGCCACAGCTGTAACCCCAGGGAGCTCTGTTGGAAGGATATATTCTGCTTAAGCCATAGCTTTGGCTATATTTCCTACTCTTACTCCCCTTGACTGCACAGGCAGGATCATACAGAGATTATGGATTTAGAATACAGTAATGCTCTGTTTGAAATTGAATAAAACCAGCTCACACTTTTTGCAACGCAGTCTGCATTCCCGTCTGTCTGGGGGCTCAGCAAGTTACTCTTCTTGAGGGGAGAGGGTGCACTGATCATAGCTTCCCTTCAAAAAACTTCTGCATTACATAGACAGTTTCTCTGTCCTCCTCTTGCCCAGGCATTTTCAGGTGTCAGGCTTCACTCAGGAAGTCCCAGCCCATATCAGTGCTGGTATGACAAATACTGATGTCCAGGCTGGGTCAAGGGGAATTGAGGACAGTGGGGAAGGACAGACGGATTGCTGGTGGATTGGACTGATTAGGGAGAGGGAAGGACAGCCAGAGGAGCTGTGTGTTCCTATTGGAGGATGCTGGAGCACCTGGGATATGTGCTGGATATTTTGGAGTGGGAACATTTTACCTTTGTATGTGGAGAAAGGGGAGGATTTCAACAGTCTGATTCTCAAACCTTTTCCCCCTTGTCTGATGAACAGCTGTGATTACAACGAGAATTAATAAGACATGCTCCTACTGGGCAGGTAAGATCTGTGAACAAGAGGTCACACACACACACACACACACACATATATATTTTTATATATCAGGGAATGGGCCACCTGCAGAGCATCTGCAACCTTCTCCACTCTCTAAAAGCTAACTTGGTCTAGTTTCCTTCTTAGTAGTCTAAGGCTAGCTGCAAGCAACTGGAAGGAGAGGGAAGAACTTACCAACATGCTGCATCTCTGCCTCTGAGAGCACTTGAGTGTGTTTGGGAAAAAAGAAATCCCAATTGCAAAGCATGGATCCAGATAAATCTCACTCTGGGATCTGATAGGCTTATTGGGGATTGTGTTAGCTTCTAGAGACTTGGACAAAGAAACCACATTCCCTTCACAAGTTCTCTGGATTATATAACCCTTTTCAATTTTCTGCAAAACCAACCATGCGTATGGAGAAAGCGCCTGCTTTGTGAGGTGTTCTTAAGGAGGTTTTATAGAACTCAGTTTCAGGTCCTGCCTCCCAAGATGAAGACAGGATGGCATTTCAGAAAGGCATTTTTTTCAGTAGTTTCCATGTAACCATGAGTGCAGCACTGTGTAGTGGCAACCTTGGGTGGAGAAAGGAGCAAAATAAAGAATCGCTGAATAATCCAGGTTGGAAGTGACCTTCTGACTCCCGCTAACTTCAAAGCTGAGTTGGGTTATACAAGGTCTTGTGCAGGTGAATTTTGAACATCTTCAAGGATGGGGTTCCCACAACCTTGCTGGGCACCTCTCTCATGATCACCCTCCGGGTGAAAGATTTCTTCCTCATGTTCAACTGGAATTCTGTGTGCTGCAATTCATGTGCAATGACTGCCGTGTGCCTTTTGACCTCCGGGAAGAGCATTTTCACGATCAACACTTTCAGGCAGTAGAAAACAGCAGTTAGATCTCCCGTTTGTCTTCCCTGCTTAGGACTAAACAGAGTTTCCCTCAGGCTCTCTCTCTGCATGGTGTGCTGCAGCTTCCAACCACCCTGGTAACCCTGCACTGGACTCCCTCCAGTTTGCCAAGCTCCTTTTATAGAGCAATCTCATACTGGACACTGGACACTAGGTACGTCCTCATGAGAGCCAAATACAGGGACTAATCCCTTCCCCCAATTGGATAGTCAGCTCAGCGTCTCAGATCTGCCCCTAATAAATGCACACCATGGATGTGTCCTCTGCAGCTCTGCTCCATGCACTGCATACATGTTAGAAAAGTAAAACGTACTGCGGAGTGTCAGGCAAAATTTCCCTTAATACAAAAAAAATTAAAACACTTGAATTAATTAATATTTGAAAGCTACAAAAAGGGAAGAGCTTTTAAATGTCCAGAAAAACTTGAGGGCCAATTGTGTGTCTATGCTTGTGAGATGTAAGTGGGTAGGTGGCTGAGTGGGTGTCAGTAACACTAGAAAGGAATTCTTACTGCGTTTTGAAATAAAAAACATTAAGGATCAAGCAGTATGAAATAGCAATTATTACGAAGCATGTTCTCATTTCTGAATCTGGTATGAATTTCAGGCTCTGCAGCTATTACATTTTGAATAAATAGCAATTAACATCTAAGGCTTTTCTATTTCTTTTCATTTCTTTTTTTTTTGCCCCCCAACTTCTCGATAACAGACAAACTTCAGCCATTCTGAAATTCAAATACCTCTGAAGAGAATGTCAAGATCTCTACATCACGACTAATTAAAAAAAAAATCCAAAGCACATTATCCAGCTTTGAGATTATGCTTTATCTTCCTGGACTGACAAGTGCTGACCACTTGTGGGTTGTCATTTATTGTAGTGTCAAATGCCTGCAAATGTCATCCTGACTTTGCAGCTGATTTGTATTTCAGCTTTTCATTCTAGTGCCTCACTGTCAACTCTAGACTTTTTTTTTTTTGCCCTTGTTTGTATAATAAGACCCACAGCAAAGTTTTGCAGACCATGTTCTACTGTCAGTGGTATCTGAACAACTCTACTTTCTGTGGTTTGCTGACAGTGATACAAGAGCATATGCTAAGTCTCCAAATTGTGCCTGAAGCAGCAGATGCCCACACCAACACTGGAGAGTGTGAAAATGCAGTGTGGAGATGAAGTATGGAGAGCTGGAGCTTCAGGTCACCCTTCCAGGTCTGTGATAGTGATGTAGGAGACATAACATGGAAAACTAATGAAAATGTAGTTAGCAGAGAAAAAAACTCTTAATTCTCAGGTGTTATATTTTTCTTTCACTAGAAAATCCTTTCTGACCCATCTTCTTCCCTTAATGTCTCCAGTCAGTATGTCTAACATCTACAATTAGAAAAAAAGCCTTGAACATGAGATGAAACATCCACATCAATGACTTTAACCATTCTTTTCAGTTTATGAACTCCTTAAAAAAAATTCCGGTGTAAGGGTTATTTATTTCCTGTAGAACAAATGTAAGACTGCATTCATGTTTCTTTGTTATCATCTGAACGTCCTGGGGGGAGCAGTCTGTGGACTTCCAGGAATCTGCAGGGCTCAGACTGAAAACTATTGCGGTGATGTATGTGGAACGGATACTCCTCCTGCAGAGCAGCTGTTGGACTGGCGTTCAGCAAGATATGAAAGCTTTGGAATAGACAAAACACTTCACTTTTCACCTCTGTTTAATAGAAAGTGCTGTTGCTGGAGGACTGATGGAAGTTTCCCTCCTGAACAGGAAGCAGTACTACAGCCCACTTGATGCTAAAATGCATTAACCTTACCAAGCAAGTGATGCAAATGGACCAAGACCAGGTACTGCCTGTTCAAAGGACAGCACAGCCTGCCCCTCTTTCCTTTATTACCTCCAAGTGTACTTTCCAGACCTCCTCTGAAGCAAGCTGGGGTGTTGGCCATGCCTTCAGAGTGTGACACAGACTTCAGTCAGTTGTCCCTTACCCTCTATTCCTGCTTTATTCCACATCACCCTCCAGCAGGCACAATGGGAAATCTGGACAAAAGCAGATTCCTGGAAAGTTTCCTCCCTGCAAGTGCAGAGGGAGGACGCAGCCTCTGCTGTGGTTTCCAGGGGGCAGAAGCAGGGAGCTGAGCGCTGTTGCTGGCTCTTAATTGATGGCCATTATCAGAGGTCACTTTCAAATGCTTCTCCCTTAATGAAACGCTGGCTCTTCCTTCCTGGTGTTTCATTAAATCACAAGCTGGAGCAGGCAAAGATGCACTGGAATGAAAACAGGGGAAGAGGGGCCCCAGCTGGGCCCCTCTGGGGTCTTCTGGGACCCCCCTGTCCCTGCAGCTGGAACAAAAGAATAAAGAAACTATTTCCTGTGTTGAGGGGTTTTGTTGTTGTTGTCGCCTTTTCCCAGAGCCGTGCCCAACGTTCCAAAGAGAGAAGAGAATATTTGATTGCAGTAATTAGTTAATCAGTAACTGGCATAATTTTTTCCCTGATTAATGTTCTGAATAATCATTGCAGCCCTATCTGTAGGCAGTCCTGTTATCAGAGTCACTTTGAAAACAGCTTTGAAAATATAGATCTGCATCCCTACAGATAAAATTAGACAGGTCAGATGCTCCATCCCCAAAAACTGCTCTTTCATTGAAATTGGCCATGGGAAAAAAGAGATCAAAAATGCATTCTCCTCTCTCAGCTCACACATTTGCACTTCCCTGTAAGCACCATTCTGGAAGAACCTGGGGAATGAATCCACATGGAAAATTTCAAGCTCACAGGGCAGATGGAGGCACAGGATGGGCCTTCCAGGAAATGAAGACCAGGAAAACATTTGTACCAAGACTAATTCATCTCTGTCCCTAGAGCTTATTCCACTGCCCAGGGGGAATGCTGAAACAGAGGACCATATGCTGATCTCAGGGAAGGGCAATATCAGTGTGGATGTTGTGTGTTCATACATATTTACAGTGCATGTATATAAATAGGGAGGTTTTTAGATATATACTATATTTTTGTATGATGTGTGTTTCATATGGCTTAGACAGATAAAACATGCATGCATAAGATAAACAATAAAGCTAACTTTAGAGAAAGAAAAAGATGAGATCTTTTCCACCCTGAAGGAGTTAGACCAATTCCTAAAGCAGTATCAAAGTTCAAATCAGCCTTTGGATGGATGAAGAGTGCAACTCCAAAATTTTTTTGTAACAAATTATTAATTCTGAAAAACTTAATCTCTCAAGAAGAACATCCCAGGCTCAGAAGCAGTGTCTTGGCTCCTTGGTGAGACTTCTAAGTTGAACATTTCCAAGAGGAAGACTTCTGTGGGAGGAACGGTACAAGTGAATACATGCAAGGCTCAGAATGCTCAGCACAAGATAGTTCTCAATGGGAAGGGCCCAGCTGTCAAACCATGGCTTTTCCAATTGACTTTGAAAACCTGGACCTGAGTTTTACTCACCCCTGGTCAGTGCTGTAGTCTCTTGCACATGAGCTATTCCGAGTGTCCGCTCCCAGTCTGTCACCTCTCACCAAAAAACTTGATAGAATGGAAGTTTTCCTTGTTGTTCTTTTTGTCCTGTGAAGCAGGAGTATTTCCAAAATGCTGAAGGTGTTGGGAGGATGAGATACCATTTCCTGACCACCTGCCCCCAGAAGTTGTAACATCTGCAATGTTATTTCCTGTACATCAGCAGCTGTGGGTGCTTGCCATCAGTAACAGTGACCTTGAGCCAGTCCTTGAAAAACACGAGGTATAAGGTGAAAATCAAAGGGGAGGGGAGGGGAGGGG
>WAAE01000562.1:515707-595798 GCA_013400495.1 Nicator chloris
GAGAAGAGAAGAGAAGAGAAGAGAAGAGAAGAGAAGAGAAGAAGCAGATTGTGTGTGAGGGCAGACACTGCATCATTCAGAAGAGCTGGACCCAGCTACATTGTGTGACCCCACAGATACCAGCAGCAAAGGGGTGAAAGAAACTCCTCTATGAAACCAGGATTTCCTGTAATTTGTGTAAAGAAATATATTTATCAATTTTACAATGTGATACCACAAGTAAATCAGGAAAAATGTGATAGAATTACAATCAGACCATCTTATCCTTATCTAAACTACGTCCTCAGTTATGTTATAACTTCAGTGAAAAATTGCTTCTTGGCAATGAGGCCATTCCTTCTGACCTTTTTGCTTGTGGAAAGCCTCAAATCATTTGTCTTGCACCTCCAATATTTCCTGGACATTTAACTTCCACTTAGCCCGCCTAATGCTGAGCTGACAAAAGCTGTCTTGGTAATGGGTACTCATACGTGCAAAACTACTACCTATACTCCTATCATATTCCATTCCTAATGATTATTGTATAATATTTCCTACTTTCTCTTATGCTTAATACTATACTTAGACTTACTAAAAGAGTCAGGATTAAATGACATGTGAACAGCTATCAAAATGGATAATACTATTCCCCTTGCGACAGGAAGACTCCCAGAGTGATATGGTCTGGCTGGCTGAAGCATTTGTAGTCATGAGAAACCGAGCAGACAGATCCCTCCTCATTTCTGTCTCTGCAGGAAGGCGAGCAGCTTAGAGCTGCTTTCTGTCTGCTTAATGGGTAGTGGCCACTTATAGGGGTGAATACAGTAGGACCCAGACAGTGACTGGAGAGGACCCTTGGATATCTGTCTCATTCCTGTACTTGGAATAGCCAAGTCTCTTACTAGTAAAGCCAGTAAAAACTGTGAGATTCATTCTTGGTTTTATGATTTCAGAAATAGCTATCAGCTTCAAAAAACTATTTCTGCCTTAATAATTGACCTGGTCCTGCCAGTACGTGGATATCTGCAGAGGGGAAAAGATGATAATTCACTGATGTTTACTCACTCTCATCCCAGTGGGGATGCAAATACAGAAGGTCATGGCCTCCCTTGTCCATTTATTTAACTGAGGGAATTTCTGCCTTGAGCTGCCTGGCAAACCCAGACTGGGCAGAGCTAGGGCTGCTGTCCTGTCCCTGCTGGTGGCAACTCCACAGCCCCAGGAGACTCAGACTTCACTGCAAACGCAGGGAGCAGAAGCAGTGTTAAATTTAGACAAGGTTCACTTCTGCTGTCTGAAGGAAGAGTGAGCAGCTGCCTATGCCCCGGATTCCACATCTGAGCTGTCTCTCTCACGCTTGGATGCTTGGGCACACAGAAAGTCTAGGAAAGAACTGGGGGCAAAGGCAGGAAAGCTGGAGGACCTCTGTGCAATCTCATCCCCAGGGAGAATCTCCGCAGGCTTGGATGTATTTTTAATCTGTTCCATCAGCAATAACAAACACAGTCAGAAGAAGTAATAACAGGGATTTTGCTGTGTATGAACTCGTTATCATGAAATGTAATCTCTTGATCAAATTAGAGCTGTGTTCACACATTCTCTTTACTGACCTTGGGCTCATCAAGAGAAAAATATTTTCTTTCAAAGTTGGCCTGTCACAGCTGTGTCCTTTAATCAGCCACCTAAACACTTTGCCCTTGTAACTACCTCTTTAATCTGTTGATGCCTTACTCTCTCTGAGTCAACAAGTAAGGTCAAAGCAACATGGGATGTTGTCTTTTCACATGAGATGTCCCATAAAAACCACAGTTGAGTTGGATTACTATCTTGTTTCTTCTGTGCCTGAACCAAATACCAAGTCAGAAGAGTTGCAGCCCATCCTGGATTTATCCTATTGTTTTAGACAGCAAGAGTAACTCTTTCCTTCATACTCAACTGATGTGTAGCTAAGAACTGAAAGGCAACAGCTGTAGTTCACAGCAGGGCTGTGACTAGACCGCAGTGTGGGGCAGAGTGCTACCTGAATGTAGGTAATAAGTTGGTGAAGTTTGTTATGTATCTTGAGTGGAAGATGCTCACTCATCATTCACTGAGACACAACTCCTTAGACAGCCAATTCAGGATGTCAGACATCCTCCATCCCACAGTGCCAGTGCTTAAGGGCTCACAAGTACCTTACAGCTGCTGCACCTGCTTGCTGGGGCAATATGACAAATGTCTGGGGGTTCCTGAAGCTCATCAGACAATTCCGTGATACAAGCTGGCTGAGTCTTTGTCCAGTGCTCCAGAAGACTTGTCCAAACCCACACAACAGAAGTTAAAGGGTAGAGGTACCAAATGACCCTGCTGTGTCCTTAATGTGCCGGCATGCATAATTCATCATCCTCAGATAACCTGCAGTCCTTCCACCCTTCTGGTGACTGTATCAGCATTTGCAATGCAAAGCACTCCTTTAATTTTATTTATTGAGGGACTGATTTGCACAGCAGGGCATCACTTTGTTTATTCTCTGCTATCGTTGTTACCTTTAATGAAGACAATGAAGAATTTTAAATAATAATTATAAAATATATCCCCCTCAGTTACCGTGGCAACAAGCTGGAGCTTTTTAACACTGCCACATATTCCATCTGTTTCTTTCTTTTAAATGACAAAACAGCTTCCTCCCATACCAGCATTGCATGGAGGAGAGGAGACTCTCAGGAGGAGGAAAACAGAAGTTCCAGCTAACAAACAGCTCACTTTACTACCCTGAAGGAAAGCCTGTTTCTAGTCAAGAGTGGTTTCCTCCCACCACTGCTGTCCAACAAGGTTTTCTCTACACAGAAAAAAAGGGCACAGGTCTTTTAGCAGCCAAGCCTCCAGGACTTCATGCACTTCTTCAAGTAGCAAGAGGTACAGTGGTGAGTCTCTTCTCCCCTTACCTCCATCTGAAGCCAAATCAGACGCTGTCAGCTAAATATCCTTCAGCTTGGTGTTAGACCTACATATGACTCAGCCCAGTTTGGAAACAAAATGCATTCTTGTGATACTGCACGGGAGAGGTCACATCAAGGTGCTTTCCAATAGATTTTTGGGATGAAAATTAAAGGTAAATAAAATATCATAAAAATGTTATTTTTCTAGACTCAGTTTCTCTAAGGACTCTCCCACCCAGATTTCCTGGACTGACTTTTTTCTCTTCTTCCTCCTTCTCAGACTCTCTTTTGGGGCTTACCTCAGCTCATCCCTATCCCCAGAAATTTCTTAGCTCTCTAAAATGATCTCTGGTCTTCTCTCTTCCCTTGTTGGCAGATAAACCCTCTCCCCCTAAGGACTGGCTGTCTGCCACTGTTCAGATGTATGTCACACCTGCCTCCTGCCTAGCATCTGACTCACAGATGGAACCATTTGTTGTACGAAGTCTCCATCTGCAAGATTTTGCTCTTACTTGGAAGGATGTAAAGCCAGAGGAATTCTCCCAAATTTCCTGGAGATACTCTGTCTCTTATGCTTGCACTGCCAACACCACAACTATGATCAAATAGTTGATCAATAGTTCCTCTTGGTCTCACAACTGGTGCTCCACAGAGAAACATCAATGGACAAAAAGGAATGCTTAGAAAGAAAGCTGGGAAGTGACCTTACAAGCACAGCAAATATAAGCCTTATCTTCAGAAGCATCTTGAGAATCAAAGAGTTTGCACTCTCCCTTCCTTTCCAGCTTCCAGGGTTCATTTTGGTTTGTGGGAGGGTTTCTTTCCCCTATTATCTAAATGTTTCCTGCAGTCTTCTGCCTTCCTTTTCAGATGGTTTTCTCTTTTTCATCTTGTGTCTCAGTGTTTCTCCCAGAGTCCAATTTAATTACCCGCAATTTTACGTTCAGGCAGGCTGTACAGTGTTTTGGGGTTTTGCCTCTTCTCATTTCAGTCTGTTTATTGGTTCCTTCTGTCCTTCCAAACAGCAAATTGCAGCTGGGGATCAAGAGGAAGCTGGGAAGCAAACTGAGAGTTCACCTACTGTCATTGTAGCAACTCTAACCAAGCCTGAAACAAGAGTCAACTCGTGGCCAGGAGAGGCTAATGCCTTTTGCCTCTGCATACGTGGGTCCTGGCCAGAGCCAGGCCTCATCTTGGCCACTGCTGATGGACACCAGCTAAACCATCATGGTGGCAATCTCTACTTTAGAGAGATTCAGGGCTGAAGAGCAGAGAATCGGGACAGTCAGTGGCAAGGATGCATCTGCAGGAAAGTCTGGAAGTCACAGACTGAAGTAGTAGAAAGTGCTGTACCACTGACTGAGGTTGCCTCAGGACGTAATTAACAGGACATGCCCCGGACTCAGACTGGATTAATGAACTTTTCGGACAATGGGGATTGACAAGGTGGGTTTCATCCCTTGTTAAAGGGATTTTTTTGGACGGTAATAATTGTTTTTATAATTTTACTTTTGTTTCCCTGCTTAGTTAAGTGTCTCCATAAATCCATCAAGGAAGTTTTCTTAGCAAGAAGAAACAGGGGAGTTGTGGAATGCTTCCACACCCTCAGGGAATTTTCCTAGGGTTCTACCTTGGAAAGATGGATCATAGAGCCCCCTGTCCAGGCTGAAAGAGAGGACCCTCCCATGGTACCTTGCACAGTGTGCTCTGTCACAGTCTCTCCCCATGCCCTTGGTGGTCCTGGGTTCCTCCTCCCCCCCTTCCCTATTGGTTGTGGTATCCTGGGTGAGCGGCCCCATCTTCCCTATGTGTCACTGACCTTGCCTGCCCTTTGCACCGCCCCCGTGCCTCAAGGTCATCGGATGCTGAAAACCATACTTAAGCCTGAGCTAGGCACATGTTCAGCCCTTCTGCTCTGGATTCCCCTTCATCATCTGGAATAAACTCTCCTGGAACTGATCTAGTGCAATGGCCTCCTTGCCTCTCCTTGCTGAGCTAGCCTGTGGCGTGTGTGGCTGTGTGAGCTTGATTCCTTTGCCTGAATTCTTCCCAAGCGGCCCTTCCACTGGAGAAGGGGACTGGGGTTTAGGCAGAAGCTCCACTCCTAAAAGACACATGGCAACACCCCGGTGGTGCTGGAGAGAAAACTGTGTAGTGGCTGCAGTGTAGAGAACTGTGGCAGTAAGACTGGTCTGACCGGAGGATGAGTAGGAAAGTCTAGGTGTGGGCACACAAGAAAGGACAGCAGAAGAGCTCTAGGAACAACAGATGTTAACAGCACCAAAATCTAGAGGTCACTGGGATAATGGCATATCTACAGGCAGCCTCCCAAGAAACCTGGAAAAAACTCTGGAAAAAATAAAGAACAGACTAAATATGGATATATCTTCTTTGTTTTGTTTTTGGTATTACAGGCCTGAAAAGTACCACTAGCCTTTCTCTGTCACACATGGACTGAGGTGCTCTTTCTTTCCTTCTTTTCTCCTTATCTTCATGCATAAAAAGCAGACTCCTAGAAATGCTGTTAGTTTCCTGGAGGAAACAGGCAGTTATGAGAGCAGCAGAGATGTTTGCCTGTAACCTGATGAGCCATGGAGCTAGGACTTGGGAGATGTGAAGTTTGTCTGCTCCCCAGCAGAGTGTGGGATGAATGGAAGAGAGCTCCTCAATGAAGTGTTGGACAATGGTGGAGAAGAAGCAGAGAGGCCATGTGACCTTTTAAAACTGGGACAGAAGAACTACTAGATGAGCAGCAGCAGGTGGAAAAACCGGACTTGTTTTGAGATACCTTGCTTTGGGATTCCTAAGGGCAATGTGCAGTGTCTGAATGATAAAGTACCAGAATTGTGCTTGATACCAACCTTTAGAGATGCTGTGTTGTATTCTTTGAAGGGCAGAAGGGGAGGACAGATCAGTAGCATCTTCTGTAATATCATACCCCTGAGCCTGGAGGGCTTGGGGCAGGAATGCCACCATCCTGTCTTGGCCCTCTTGCTTCACAATTGCCCATTACTGGGGATTTTAACCTTCATCCTGAGGTGTCCCTTTGTGTCTAGTACAATAAACAGGGCCCTGGAGCCAGATGGTCCCATTAGCAGTCCTGATGCTGGCAAGACAAGAGCATAGCACTTGGCACTTTACTGCCTGCTCCTTTACATTGCTTATAACTGATGGTTGTGCTGCTAAAAAAGGACAAATATGATAAATAACCATGGAAAAAAAAATCTGTGTAGATGGATATTCTACTATAAACCATATGTCTCTGTCCAGGGCTACTGCACAGTTGTTACCAAAAACAGCAGGATAACAAAAAGCAAGATTTCCTACATTTTCAATGATGTTTTCTGACTATGTGTAATATCAAGTGTTGAGAGAGTGGCCAGAATTTCAGCCCTGGAGGCCAGACAAAACCTCCTCACGTCACACCTTCTGGGATATTTTGCTAAAAGGAGGAAACCATTGCTGCCGGCCAGTGCTTGCCTGGCACCAGGCCCTCCTCCTCCTTCTGGTGGTGAATCTGCGCCTCCAGTTTTTCACTGCAGTCCTGGTGATCACAAGGCTAAAGGTGTTGGCCCTTGACCTCAGCCCATCAAGGGCAGAAATCTTACTTACAGAAAGAACACATGCACAATCTGAGGAAAATTCAGACTACTAGTGCCAGGAGACACTTAAACCCCAAGTTTTCCTCAGAAAGAACACATGCACAATCTGAGGAAAATTCAGACTACTAGTGCCAGGAGACACTTAAACCCCAAGTTTTCCAGGATCCCTAATGACAGAGTCGACTCATCAAATTACTTTTTTGTACACTGATGAGGATGTCTAGGGCTTCTGGACACCCATCTCCCAAATTCCACTCATGACTAGGCATACCAGCTTGGGTTCCCACCGAATAACCTGCCTTTGCTGTCTGAAAGCTAATCCAGCTAATTATTCACCTCAATTAGCATTCATATAGAGAGGATTTGCCAGAGTAATTTCTGCTTTAACAATGCCCTGACCATCAACTTTCACCTTATAGTCTCTAACAGCTGTCATTGTCAAGCTTTCCATCTCTGTTGGCTCTCTGAATTCCTTGATTTATATCTTCTGCAGCAAAAACTTAGAGGATGAAAGCTGAAAGTGCTTAGCCAAGCACGGACTGAGATCGATGAAATCAAGGGTTTGGTACTCCCAGGTGAGGAGCAAGACATGAGTAAACACAATATGCTCCAAGTTAGAAGCGGTTCTATCCCGTTACCTGCATCCAGGGAGACATGGGGAGTGAGAAGTTAATTGTTGCCCCCAAATATAAATGTTTTCTGCAGCTCAATATTTTTGAAAATCAATATTTTTTTATCTTACAAATCTGAAATCTCAGGTAATAGTGGTTTATTGCCCTGTCACAAAGAGCACTATGAGTAGGGAATCCATAAAAATGAAAATAGTCAGAGTCATTTCCTCCTCTACCTGAGTGGATGGAATAAAGGGTCCTTCATCCCTTGGAGCTTTGGCTCTTGGGAATTGACAAGCTGGAAAGATTACCTTTTTACTAACAACTGTGGATGTTAGAGGGGTTTTCAGTTGGATTTCTGCCCCACTGGGTTGGTAGAAGTGAAGCATTACAGGAGAGAAGAGCATTTGCACTCCTTCCTTCCAAGCCTTATCATCTTTTCCTAGTTGCTATGATGAGCCGAAGGATTTGTTCCCCTACCTGTCTTTCCTGAGCTATTTTTCATAGTGGATTGAGAAAGGCTTAAATGTTACAGATGGCTGAAAATCTTGTGGCATCAGCATGAAATGGCTGTTTCTGTTCATGCTAATAGCCTGAAATGAGCAGCAGCAGCAGCAACATGCCATTGTGAGCTTTGCCCTTGCCCCTTTAGTGTCTATTAGCTGAAAAAAATGAACCAACATACCTGGTAGCAAGTACTGTCCAAAGCCTTTTTGGCCCAAATTTGTCACTGTTTCTAAGACTGGTTTGCCTACTTCAGTGATAGCAATGGACAGGTGACCCATCCAGAAAGCACAGATCTAGAGAGTTGCCAGCATTTTTAATGTGGGGGGGTTTTTTAGCAAAGATTAACCTAAGAGGCTATTTAGGATGCTTATTTTTTATGTGAACTTCCAAAACCTCTAGTTGTGTTTGAGACCTTTTGTCTACCAGGTCCCATTAAGACAGCTCTCCACAGTAGCTGGGAGTCTTTAGGTCAGCTTTTTTGCTGTATGGTTTGGGAGCAGTATTAAAGGTGACCAGCATCTGACTATTTCTGCCTGTCAACCAAAGCAGCAGATGAAGGTGCATCCTATAGATCTGTACTTTTGCCTGGGAGGCTTCCCAATCTGTCCTTGAAGTCCTTCCTCACACTTGGTCCCTTCATGACCTGCTTTCTTTATCCCTACTTCTGCTTTTTACTAGAAGGTAGCTGACTCTGGTAGGATGAAAAACCAGCACAGCAAATTGATTTTCATTCTCACATCAAGGAAAAGCTGTAAATCCAGGTTCTTGGTGCAAAAGCACCTGTAACTGAAAGCCATCACTGGAGCATTGGAGCCCTCTGCTCCCCATCCTCCTCCTCCGTGCAAGAAAGGTATTTGCCAGCAGACATTTGCACACATGGGTGTCATCTCTACAGCCTTCTCTCTAACAAAGTGTGTAAGGAGGAGGTCAGCCACACCTGTTTGAATTGTTCATCTAACAACAAAAAGAGTGATCCTTTTAAAATAAAAATACCTAAATTAAAAAGAGATGCATTTATTTGAGACAGATTTCAGAGTGTTTCTGAGCAGTTGAGCTTGCCTAAAATGATTAAGTGACAGGACCTAAAACTCAGTTTCCATGTTTTCCTGCAGGTATGTTTTTAACATCAACCATGATTATGCCTTGGACTGGCATCCTAGGAAAGCAGATGGGTTTTCCTGGCATCAGATTTCCTAGGCTTTTGACTTTTGGAGTCTACTGCATCCTGTTGTAAGGGAAATGTATTTTGCAGTGCCATAACAGGATTCTGTCTATTTCCAAATGTAGTGGTTCCCTCCTAATTCTCAGGCATGAGGTACTGCCAGGAATGGCTCAGCCTGACCCCATTTTACTACAATGGACATGTGAAAACATCCTGATTTCTGCACTGAGATTCCAAGCCAGGAATTAATTGAGCCACGAACAAATAAATAATTCCTTGTTTATTCCTCAGCTCAGGTTTGCTGCTGTTGTCAGGCCATAACAGGTCAGGGAGGAAATTTGCTCTCTCTGCCCCAAAGAAAATACTACTCACTGTTACAGAAAATTAATAAATGGCAGGACTCCTTTTGCTCCAGGAAAAGGACGTGCCCCCTTCTTTTTAATTTAGTATTTTTAATTTCTGTCTCTTAACTACAAGCGGTTGGACTATCATTACTACTTTATAAAACTTTAAAATCTTCACAACTTCGCTGGAGTTTTCTCTCACCTCAGACCCCACAGCAGTTACCCAGTGGGGAAGCTGTTAAGATCACAGTTGGCTTTCGGGGCAAATGCAGGGACAATGTGCCTGGAAGCACTGAGCTTGTGAGCTGAACCCACAAGTTTCCATGCAGAAGCATGGAGGAGTTAGTGAGTTAGGGGGTGTTCTAGAGAACACCATTGCCTCACCAAAGCCACGAGATTCAAACCATAACTCCTTTTGAAGCTGTGCTTTCCTCTATCATGCTGGCAACCTGCTGGTACCCACAGCCCTCTTCCTTCATGGGTACTTTTGAAAAGCTCCTTACCTTGTTGTTCAGGCTCAGATCACCAGAAGTTTACACTTGGCTTTACATATCAGGGGAATGCAAGGACATTTCCCAGCAATGTGAGCATTGCTTCTGCATAGCGAACCCTGAGAGGTTGCCACAGCACTCGACCTCCTCTGTTGCAGGCTTCTCTCCATGGCCTCTGTACAGCAGGACAGAAGATGTGCAGCTCAGGAATCTGGCTTGTGTCCCACCAGGGGAGACACACACACTGCTAACCCCCATCTCTAGCACAGCAGGAGCCCATGGTTGTGTGCTTTATGTTGCTACGCTATGGGGGCACTGCCAAGATGCCTTCTTGGCTAAGATTGCCTTTAGGAACAGGTTGATTAGAGGGGCACCTGTGGGAACACACAGCAGCCCTGCTGCAGCAAGGGAGGTGCCCAGGCTGTCTCTCCCTGCTCAGGGCTGCTCAAGATGCTCCTCTGTTTGGTGAGACAAGGGGATGCATCACAATTCTGCTCCGTGTCTCTGCTACCCCCGTCCATGACGTGTGGCTACTGTTACTGCAGAGAGCTTTTACCATAGTATTTACATTTTTATACAGCTTTTAGTTTTACATTGTCAACTGGCTCCTTCCATCACAGTGTTAAGCACCACTGAAACAATTCATAATTGGTAGAACCCTCCAACAGAGCCTGATTTTCCTCCAGCCTTGAGACAAAAAACTTGGGGAGAAGAAAAAAGTGTCTGTTTAGTGGCGTCCACTAAAATTATGCAAGAATATAGGACAAAAAGCAAAGTGAAAATCTGCACTAATCTGAAGTGTTGGGGAGATTTAAAAGTCATATAATCAGACAGGCATCGATGTGGCGAGGAATACCCTTTTTAATGCCTCTCTCTCTTTAGAAAAGGACCTGAATTTTGTGCATGCAGCAAATTAAGAATTTACCAGAACATTAATAACATCCCCATCCTATATTGGGTACAAATATAAGGTTCAATAGACACCCTCAGTACAAATAGAAAGGTATTGTTGTCCACCCACGGTCTGTTGCCTTTGCTACTCAAAGACCCCAAGCACTTTGCATTTTGCCAGCCACTTGGAATATATATACTAGCTATAAAATGATACTTAAAGAGTTCCTGCACTTTGTACAAATGGCTATTTATGACCTGCCATCAATGTTGTTCTGCAGAGAGGCATGGGGAGGGGGCATTGATGGAGCACTGAGACCAATCCATCAGTCACTTTGCTACAAACTCTAAACAGATTTTAATTGTGAGGCCAGATTTACTCCAGCCATCTGTATACGAAACGTGTCTCCCCACTGAAATAGAGAAATACTTTATCCTGAATGTTCTTTTGCAATGTATATATTGTATCAATGTCAATAAAATATTTGTCACAGCAAAAATGTAAGCCTGTCTGCTGTGTAACAGAGAGCCCCAGTGGAAGGCAACATTCCCAGATTTAATGCTGACTAAACTCAGTTTCACAGGAAATTAATGGGGCTGGGGAAGAACCTTGCAATTAGAGGAGCAGGACTACAAATTCTTGCCTTGCTGTTGGCCTGCTTTATTGGAAAGGTCTCAGTTCTCAGAGCAGTACTGGGCTGATGGCTGGAATTGCTGGGAGCTTTTATTTCTCCTCAAAGCAATAAAAATAAAGCCACTGGCACCACAAGTTTACCTATGCCTCCATCCCCTGCTTTGCCAGAGCACCCCAGGTTGTTCCCCACCCAGAGCAGTGGATTTACTCCCCACAACCCCTTTAAACTACGGCATCACTGCTGAGACTGCCAACATGGGAGCCAATTAGGTGGTGCTGCAAAGATGTGAATGCCTGTGGTGTGACATCTATCGGCTCATCTCAAATATCCCCTGAACTGCTATAAGTGGGAGCAGCTTTTAATCATTGCTGAGCTTGACTCAGTTCAGACCATTTCCTTGAGCTACCCAATCCTTCTGTCCACCTTACTTCCACGATGATTAAAACTCTATTTACTGTAAGAAGGCAGTATCTTCTTTAAATGTTGTTCCTTTCCTCATTGCTGGCCAAAATACAACTGCTTCTGAAGATCCTTGGATTATGTGACTTCCTCCTCTCCTGTGGTAGAACCAGTCTGCCACCTCAGATCTCTGGGTAGCCCAGCAGAGTCGTCAAGACCTGGTATCCAGTCCTGCCACTGCTCAGGTCTCTCTGGCACTCAGAGAGGCATTGCATTACACCCTCCTTTCTGCATTGCTGTAGACAGGCCCTCTCTGCCACTCACAGATATGTTTACCCAGGCAGAACCGTTCTTTGCAATTCCTAATGCATCTGTTAATAATATGGACAAAAAGTGACCAGTACAGCATGAAAGGTTTGTCTCTGGGACTCCTAGAAGTGCTGTGCATGTGAAAAGCATTTCCTCCACAATCAAGTGGCCACTGCATGCAGGTGTCATCCTTATTTTCTGTGAAGGTGCAAACACTCCCAACCCCATCTCATCCACATTTGTACTTTTTCTCCTGTGACATGTGGGTGCCACTCACTCATTGTTGTGATTTTAGGTCATTCACACAGCTTGTGGCACAGGACTCCAGTCTAATTAACCCGAATGGATGCTGGCACGCTAAACATTGCGTACCCAGATTTATAGAGGATCCCTCTAAAGCTTATCCTTGCAAGGCTTTCTAAAATCTAATTTGCTTTTCACATTCTGCTGTTTCCTTGTTCTTTGGCATTTCTCTCTGGTGGACAATGGAAACAGACGTCTGGCTTTCACTTCAGTTTCTGGTCAGGTTTACGCTGAATTTTGTGCGCTAACAGAGTAACATTTGTGCTGCAGGTTCCAAAAGGGGATTTCTCCTTGTTTTTCAGAACATTTCTTTCATGGGAAGTTTTTAATGAATTGCTGTGTGATATTTTTATTGGTCTGTGGTATTTATGGGGCAAGCAAAAGCTGGCCTGCAGGTTAAGCCCTAGCCTTGGAGCTTCCCTCAAAATGGTGGCCCCTGGGCCACAGTCACTGAATCGAAAACATTCATCACAGGCTTTCTGTGTGCATGAAGGGAAGAATAGAATCGACAGCCTCTTCTCTCCATTTCTGGTCAGCCATGCTTGGTGTCACGGCAGCTAATTCTCAAATCACCAGATGAAACCTCTGTGCCGTGTGATTCAGAGAGATCTGCCAAGGAAGAAAATAATAGGTCAGTGTCAGTCCTTCTGCGTTAACCTGGAGATGGTTGTTGCACAGGCATGAGCCTTGTCTCCTGGGTGATATTGAACAACCCAGGAACAATTCCAAACTCCTCAGGCTTTGCTCTTGCTAGGCTGGCAGCACATGCCACCCTTCTCCCATTAGTGGTGAAGTGAGACATGGAGTATATGGATTTGAAGATGCGAAGGAATCCCAGTGAGGCAGGCAATAGTTTGGCAGTAAAATTTACCATCAAAACCACTCTAATGTATTCTAGAGGCACTTTAAGTGCACTGCATTAAACACAACTGGTAATACAAAAACAGAACTGAAATATATCTTTGATTTCCTTGCCTGTTTTTTTTTTTTTTTTATTGCTCTAGTGTGTGCTCTGTAAACCACGTGAACATTTGCACCCAGGATAAGGCATTAAGTGACAGTGAAATTCAGTGGGCAATGTTCCTGCCTTTAGGCAGCAGCATAGAAGGTCTGTATTTCCCTTCAAGCTCATACCTGCTGGTAGGAAATCAGGAAAAAGGCTGGAGGGGTAAGCTGCTTTTTGGACCAAGCATTAAACAGAAAAACATTGTGAGATGCAACAGGGTGAAAATGAGGATGCACATCACTCATTCCAGAAACATTATAGCAGAGTATGTACATCTGACACATAACAAAACTTATTAAAATGACAGTACAAAGTCAAACACTGAAAAATTAGGAAAAGGCAGGGATCTTCAGGCAACCATTAGTTTGCTCCCTTATGCATTAACTATGTGGCTACACAGTGTTTTCCCCGCAGGGCCCTGTTTCATTCACTGCACAAGGTAGGCAGCACAAACTTAATAAACAGCATTTCAGTATTTCCTTTCTCCTTGGTGTTCGCCCTGCTGCCTTCACGGTTGGGTTCCTCATCTCCTGTGCCTCTTTCTGCTTTCTCAGTCCCTGTGCTCCCAGCCATATTCCCCTCCCTTGCTGGTGTTCCAGTCCAGAGCCCCTCCCCAGGTGCAACAGCAAGTCTTGCTGCCCTTTCCCATCAGTGCCTCCAAGACATCCTGTCACATTTGTCTCTGCTCCCTGCTATCCTCTTCAACTCCTTTCCAAGAGCTGGCGCTGTCTCTGTAGGGCCCCACGATTACCTCCCAACCCACACATCCTTGGTCACTGAGGACTGGCCTCCCTTATGGCCCTTACTTATCCTGTCCCCATCAACCCCAGGGGAAGGACCCAGGAGCCAGCACTGCACCCAGGGGCTGCAGGGGTTGGGCTGTGACACGGAGAGGAGCCCTGCTGAGGGTTTTCCTGCCAGCCTGGGACCAGGGCTCTGCAATACAGGCAGATCCGCAGTTCTCACCAGCCTCGGAAGGTTTAAGTCACCCGCAGGGCTCAGCAGCTGATGTCCCTCCCGCAGGCTGTGAGCCCGGGCCCCATCTGATCAGACGCAGTGGTGTCCGTCCGAGCTCGTCACCTGATGATACTTTTGTCGTCAAGGCAGAGAAAACACAGCGGTCCTGGGGCGTGATTCATCCTAAGCAGGTGCTTAATATAGGTCAGTCGAAATGTTCTCTAGGAGTGCCACTGGCTGCAAACAGAAATAGAGCCTGCAAAGCTGTGCAAGTCGAATGCCACACTGGTGGCCAGGAGGGGGAGATCACACAGTCACCTAGACATGGTCTCAGCCTCTGTAATCTGAGTCCCTGATCACACTTCCCTCACCCAGATAATTATCCAGGCCCAGTCCCTTTGCTAGTTGTGTCTCAGCCTTTCACCCTTCTCCAAATCCCAGCCTGGTTTCCTGTAGGAGAGCGAGGGGAAGTTGGGACAGTGACGAGAGATCTCTGGAGTCCAGGGCAGCTCTTGAAACACGCGGTTTGTTGCATAGGTGGTGGGTACAAGAGCTTTGCTTAAGCTGCCAGCCACAGCTAAAAGAGTGCCCAAAAGAGGAGAGCTGAGTTCCTCTTGCAATATATGATATCTCTTTCTGTGCCGAACATTCTAATTTACACTAACTAACCAGTACAAGACACAAATCCTACAGAATTTACATACAGCCTATAAGAATTACTACATTACCATACTGTGTTACATTTTAAACCCTAAAAACTACTTTCTAAACCCTTTTTTTTCCCCTGCCATATTGGTCCCTCTGACCTTTGGACCCTTGGCATCCCTTTATTTGCTAAGGGTATTGTTCAATCAAAAGAGATTCTCCTTCAGCTGGATAAACCATTGTCTTTTCCAGTTGTTCAGTAACTAACGGCTTGGTATCCTACATCTCAAAGCTTGCTATCATTTCTACCTTGCTTATAGGTTTCATATTTTCAAAATCTTTTACCAAGCAATCATATTTATAAGGCTCTCCCGTTCCATCCTCCCCAACAGTTTCCCTCTCTCGCTCTTGCTCTTACCTGCTCCCAGGTGAAGTTCCAAACCTCACTAGGCTCCGGTGAAAATCTGCTGCCCCAGCAGCCACTAAAAGCTGGCTCCACATGGCTACAGACCTTGAACAGCAAATTCTGCATTGCCTGAGGCATCAAACATGCCCAGGACAGACGGACTCTTGGGGGAATGATGCTTCTACAATCCAAGTAATTCCCAGTAGGCATGTGCAAATCGCAGTTTTGGGGGACCACATTTGGGGCAGCTTCCTAGAGAGACAAAGGGTGCCTTCCTGACTCAGAGGCTACCCAAGTGCTCAATTTCAAGTCTTATTTCCACAGCATGCTGGACACAGAACATTTAAAGAAAAAGGTCACCTTCATTTTTCAATGTGCACAAAAGCATAATTTTTTTTCTGGCTTCATTCTTGAAAAGTGTTACATCATTTTGGATGCAACAAATATATGTATCCCAAAAAGGAAAACTGACTAACCGTGAAAAAATCTCTGCCCAGAAATGCTCTTACATATCAAAAAGTAAGATCTTATGATGGGAAGTGCTGGATAACCTTAATCATATGTGAGTCTAACAACCTGCACATAAAGATGAAGCACTGTCAGAGACTGATGTGGCAAAAGAAAAAAATGTTAGAATAAATGCACTACATTAAAGAGCTGTAAATCACTGCTCTCTGATGGCCCAGGTTAAAAAATTCTAAAGGCACCTGAGAAAGAAAGTTTGGAGGAAAATACATAATCTCTCAATAAAATTAGTTAGCTGAAAGACAGCAAACACCAAGTCTACCATTTTCAGAAACACTAGAGGTATTCAACCCGTGCAAATCAATATATCTTACTCTGATAAACAAGTTTTGTAATGAAAATTTAAAACATAATTACAGTGCTACTGATTGAGAAACGTTAAGGTCTAACAAGCAAATTTTCGACATGGGAAAATCATGTTTCATTGTTCAATTGGACTTTGGATAAAAAGGCAATGGAGAATTGATTGCTACAAGCTACTGGATTCCTACAGAACTTTTGACTAAGTCTTTCTTAAGACAGAATTGCATAAATTAAATAGCTAGAGGCAAAGAAACATCATAAACTAGAGCAAGACTGCAAAGCAAAAGAAAATCAAGAGGAACAAATGACCAATTTTCATTATGGTAAAACACCATTAGTGAGATACAGTAAGTTTCAGTACCAGGGGATTGTACTATTTAACATAGCCTTCAGTGCTCTTGAAATGTGAAAAACCCAGCAGCAAAATGAGCTGATGAGGTCCCTTTATCCAGACAAGGCTTTGTAAGACTGTGGGGGTTGCTAGGTGCCTGGGCTTCTCAAACCTCTCAGGGGTCACCACTGAACCACCAAGCCAGAATTTGCGTCTATAAACCTCGCTTAACACTGTCTTTGCCTGCACTGCTTTCACAAGACTGCAGCTGCTATGTTGCTTTTTTCCAACTTTAATTCACAGTACAGCTGGTCTTCAAACAAATGCTCCTTTAAAATTCACAGATATTACTTAGGAAGCATAACCTTCCCTCCCGGGAAGCTGTCAAGCATAGCCCATGCCATACTCGCTTTGGACCTTGAGGATCAGCATTTGTACAACAGGGATCTGTTCCTGGAAACCTTTGCTTCAAACTCTGTGAAATTTCAACCACGTTGTTAAATAGCATTGCATAATGTACATTTATAGCATTATAAAAATTAAAATATTCTTTTTATGCCAACCAGTCCACTCCAATCAAGGGTCAAGCAGACCCAGGTCCTTTGTCCGGGCACATTTGCATAGGAGACTCCTTAAACTCCCTGCAGGGTCAGCCAAACTGAAGCCAGTTGCTGTGGAGGACGGCTGGTCTAGTGCCTCACCTGTCTCTGCCTTTGAAGTCTTTGCTCAGAGTTGCTGAGGGCAAGGCACCTTTAATCCCAGAAGCTGGGCATGCATCCGTAGATCACAGCTCCCATTCTCTTGGGCCTGACCCCACTTTTGTTTTGGCCTGAACAAATCTCCCAGCTGGTGCATATAGTGAGTAATAAACATGTCTTGTTCTCCCAGGTATGCTTCATTGCTGTGTGTGGGGAGCCAATGAGGACATGCTGTTTCTTGTGGCCTCAGAAATAATTCTCTCTTGGGATTTTCCTCTCTCCTCCAGTAGGTAGGAAG
The DNA here is from genome assembly GCA_013400495.1 of Nicator chloris. NCBI lineage: Eukaryota > Metazoa > Chordata > Aves > Passeriformes > Pycnonotidae > Nicator > Nicator chloris. The sequence continues at coordinate 533,028 of WAAE01000562.1, forward strand.
AGCAACACCAAGGAGATTTCAAAAGCTCTCCACCCACGGTAGCTCCCCCCCAACACTCCGAAGGGGGACATGGGGATGGAATGGAGGAAGAAGAAGAGGAAACATAAACTTATCAGGAAGCAGAGTCAGAAATGAGAAGCATTACTAAGCCTTCACCTGAAATTCAATACTCAAAATGCTCAGGCTGTTTTGGAGGCTGTAGTTCTGTGGTAAAGTTTGGGGAGTGCTCTGGAAAGGGCTGGGCAGTGCCCAGCTTGGTGTCTCTGCTGTACAAAGGCAATATGCTCTGTGGCTATTCGTCTCTGGGCAGTGTCAGCCATTGGGGTGGACACTGCCCATGCTCTCAAATCAGCTGTGGGTTTCAGAGGTGCTCCTTTCTTCTCTCTGTGTGGTCATTTCCTTCTCTGCACACAGTGTCAGGTGCTCAACTGGAGATATTTGGGATCTTAGTGATCTGTGTGAGACACCCTTCACCTCCTTTGCCCCTCTACCTTTCTTCCATACCATATAAGCCGCCTCTTGTCTGTACAACCCGATGTCTGAGCCCAGTTTCCCATATGGAAATTCATGTTTTCTATGTTTGACTTCCACAGGGGAACTCCCCCAAGACCCTCTTAAGATATGAACAACAATCTAGATGTTTATGTATCCTTAGACAGCACAAAAAACCCAAATAAAAAGATACTGTTTTTATACAAATAAAAATTTACTGTTCCTTCACCTATTTAAAAAGGCAGGTGGACATTCCCACACCAGAGAGGGCAGGAAGTAGTAAAAACTGTACTTCAGGGCTCCTAAATAAAAGCAGCTCCACAGAGCAGCCAGCTGAGCTGAGCTCTAGCACCACTCCCCTGCCCCCCTTTCACTTCTCACACCTTTCTCCAAGTCCCCAGCTGCAAAGAAGAAAAGCAACAAATCTTCAAAGGTCAGACGCTGGTGCTGGCTTGCTGGGGTGGGAGAGTTTGGTGTCTGATGTCAGTGTGGGGCTGTTTTCCCTGGTGCTCATGTCAGTACGACAGATTGTTTTGAGGATGACACCTCAGAAGTAAGATAAATATTTGGGGTCTGAGTTGGATGGCAGCTGTCTAACAGATTGAAAAAGTCTAAGAGGAGAGTCATGTGGGTCTAGTAGCAGGGGACCAGCCCTCTGCTTCATATCTTCACATGTAGGATAGAAAGAAAGCTCTCCCCTCCTGTCCCTATATCTGACTGCTTCAGAGACAGGGGAAAGTGTTTTTTGAAGCTTCTCTTGCAGAAGAGCATCCCTCACAGCAAGGAAAACATGGTCAAAAGCAAGGCAGCTCTGGGGCATGGTGCACTCAGGTCTCCCTGAAGTGATGTGCTGAAGTTAGTGGCCTGAATGTGCACAGTTTAAAAAAACCTCTCAGCTGCCTTAAAGAGGGTCAGCCGTGGAAAATAATAAAACTTTCACATTTGTGCCATGAGTTTTGTGCTAGAGAGTCTGTCTTGGGGGTCACATGTGCCCCTGTCTCGTACCTGCTCTTAAAAGGGGAGGTTCTGGGGAGAAGAAAGAGGCAGACCACCTTCCCTATGCAAAACTGGATGTTGCTAGCTAGATTCCACTGTCATTTGCAGGGAAAGGGGGGTGATAGGGACTGCTGCAGCCTCCCATCTTGACCCAGCACAGTCACACGTGTATCACATAGCTGACAGAGCACATCACAATACCTCCAGTTCCTTGGCAGTCAAGGCTAGGTAGGGCATCTGCACTTAGACCTGGGATGAAATTGTGCCTGGCCACCAGCACACACATTGAGGTGTTTGGTTCTGTGCCTAAACCATCTCTGGGGGAAGGGAGATGTTTCAAACATCCCTTCTTGCCCCAGACAAGGGGTTATACTAATGCATCTATTGATGTAAGCAGTTTAGACTGTTAGAAACCGAGGGCAATTCCCAGCAATTTTTTTCTTCTTTGCACTGAAAAAATCCTTTTTTTCCTTCCTTGCACTGAAAAGGACTGAGAATAATTTTGGAAATTTTTCATTATCAGAGTTTCTGAGAGAAGTTCGTAACTTGGTGAGGCACAGGAACAAGTTGTAGATGTTTCATCCCTGGCAGTGTTCACGGCCAGGCTGGATGAGGCTTTGAGCAACCTGGTCGCATGGGAGGTGTCCCTGCCCATGGCAGGGGGTGTTGGAACTAGATGATCTTTAAGGTCCCTTCCAACCAGAATCATATTATGATCCTATGAAGTTTGTGGGGAAACCCAACAGGTAATGCAAAATTCCTCTGATGCTCTAATAGGACAAATGCTGGTCAGGTAAAGATCAAGAGCAGCAGTTGTTTGACTTTCTTGACAGTAGCATGAGTCCCAATTAGCAACTTCAGGCATCTTTGTAGTAGTGCATCTTTTCTATTAGGGGTCAGGTTTTCACCTTTTCACCTCATCGTTCTCTAAGTATTACCCAGGGGAATCAAAATAAAGGTCCAAGATAGGCTCTGTCAAGCTGTGTGACCCTTCAGCTAAGCTATCAGAGTTCAGCTCCACAACAGAGCCACATACAGCAGTTTTAGGTGGGCAAAATGTACTGAGTGTAAAGCTGAGAGAAGGTTTATCCTTTTACACCATTCTGTCAACGATTTTCTCTATTAGAATTTCTCTTCAATAGGAATTGTTTCAATTTAGACCCTTAGGAATAGTCTGTGCATAATTTTTCATTCTGACTTAGTGATAATAGCTTCAAAGGCAATGTAATTAAAGTAGTATTCCCTCCTCCTCCACAGTCACACTTTAACTGGTATAAAGGGACTTATAATGGTACTGTTTACATGAAAATTAACTGCATTAATTTTTCCTTCTCGGCACACCTGTATCACATGCAAACAGGTGCAATATCACAAGGGGATGAACTGGGGATGAAATACTGAAACCCTTCTGACAAATTAAAACGTGTTCAGGCATAGGCAGGTGATACTAACAAGGCACACCACATCACACTCTGGTCTTGCACTCAGTGGGACAGACTGAGAGTCAGCCTCTGTAGGTTTGGGGAAAAGGCATCTAGAAGAGTCTGATTTGGGATACTCTGTGAAAAAAGTCCCAAAAGAATGGGGAACTTACAGCTTCTGATGTCACACCAGCATGAATCAGGATCTCCACTCCTGATGGCAGAGGACAACGTGTTGGTTTCAATTACTGCCTCTCACTATCTTCTCCTACACATGGTTCTGTCAAGTCTTACAACTCCTTATTTGGCTACTGAATTTTGCAGCCATCCCTCCACCCTCCCCACCCTGCTTTTCCATCTCCCAAACTCCAGGTCTCCTTCCAAAGCAACCAGAGGCATCCCACATCAGGTAAGCACCCTTAAGTCAACACAGTCATCTTCCTTGCACACATGCCAAAGTGCAACACAATTTCACATTTGTCACTTCCCAGACTCCTTCCCAGACTCCAGTCTTCCTGATTTGCGATATCTATTTCAGGACCTCTGCAAAAGAGTTGCAGTGATTAATCCTCCATCTATGAACTAAAAGCAGCTATAATCCCAGGGCATGGGGGAGGGACCCTTAAATATTCCTGGTGGAAAGAGGCAGTATTAATTCTGGCATGGGAACAGTACTTAGCTTGCCTGCAGAATTACTTAATTTGTTTCTTAATGGACACAATGCTTTGCTGATAAAAGCCCTAAAGTGCCTTTAAAAAAAAATTAAGAAAGTGATTGTTCCTTCTTTCCCCGCTGGAGATTTCATTTGTAATGTTTATGCTCCATCCTGGAAAGTGGAAAGGGTTATGCTCTGGACGGGAAATTAACAGGTGCAGGCTCAAGTACTTTGTTAACTTTGAAAGGGAAGAGAGGAGCCCACCGTTGAAGAAATGCTGAGAGCAGCTCCTTGTAAGAATTACTGTCCAGCCCGAGGTTCAGGGCAGGGCAGGAGGGATGCCTAGACATCCAGGGAAATGTTTCACCTACGATCTTGTGTGTTATAGGATGAAGAGATCAGAGATTAAATCCAGTCTCTAAATTTCCCTAAACTGGATAGCAAGGAAAGTCAGTTCTGCCACGTATCAGGTAAAAGCTGGGACCAAACACCACGCCCCAGGCAGGAAGGGTTATCAGCCCCTTGGCTCTTTCTTCTGATGCAGCCGTCAGGTGTCGTCATTTTCTCATAATTGCTGATGTCTCAGCAAAATGGAGGAGGAGGAATGGTAGATCCTAGAGATAGGAATAAGGAAGAGCTTTTTAGATGATATATATGACATCAGAATATCAATCAAATACTCAGAAACTGAAAATCAGATCACTGCCCAGCTCTGGATCCTGGCCCAGAGCTTTGTTTTGGCCATTTCTGCCGGCTAAATTTGTGCTACTGACCACTGCCAGGCAGTCTAGCTCTGAGATAGACGAACCATTTGTTTAATCTAACATGACAGGTCCTGTGTTCTGTAATGCATGATGCATTTCCAGGGACCCCAGGCTTTCATCTGAAGCCCAACAGCCAGGTTTTGGTACCCAGACTGAAGTGCTGGGGCTCCTGCTTGTACTCCTCTCCACATTTGCCTGGAGTTGCTGGGTGGGTGCCGGACCCAGCATTGCTACTTTTCCCTATCTCCATGGCAGGCAAAGTCTTTCTGGCATCCCCTCAGTATGTGGTGTGTGCTGGGTGTGGTGCTGCAGCAGAGTTGCTCACGCTTCCTGTCAAGGTTATCGGATCACCCGCTCTCACCCCTTCAGGTCTGGGATCCCTTGTTCAGTTCTTCCCATGCTGGACTTCTTGGAGATGCATGACTGAAAGGACACCATCTCCTCTTATGCCTGGAAGTCTTTTCCAGGAAGGAGGGGAAAGCAACCTATCTCTCGGGTTTTTGTTTCCCAAGATATGACAGATGAGAGTCTTTTTTCCTTGAATGCCCTGTGGTGAAGCAAAAGAAGAGTCAAACGCTGCCATCTCTGGTCTTCTCTTTAAGTTGTTTATTATTTCTTATCTACAAATTCTTTCTGTGCCTTGCGAAGGTCTCACGGCAAAGGCATGAAGCAACTCCCCTGCCCACAACAGGCGGGCAGAACTTTTATACTACTTTCTACGTATCTTTTATTTACCATTAATCACCAATACCTACTGCTAATGTTAGACATGTCACCTCTATCCTACACCAATACCTGTGAACCACTACAGCAGAAAAATGGATACCAAGAAGAAGAACAAAAAGAACAAGAACCACACCCAAGTCCACCATATTTTTCTTTTGACCCCTTTCTAAAAATCCTAATAATCTACATTTGCACCCCGTGATTACTTAACTACTACTATTACTAATATTTTCCTTACATTCTCATGACTTGTAATTCATTTCACAAGCTGAAAGCTTTTCCATGGGCTGAGATTCAGGACAGTGTCTCTCTGGGGCTCTGTGCATGGGGGTCTCTGGCCCCCTGCCAGGATCTCAAACCCTCCAGGGCAGTCAGACCCATCCTCTGACACTTATCTCTCTCCCCAGGATGGGGACAGCAGGCCGGGTTGGACACAGAGAGCTTGGAGGTCAGTCTCCCCAGAGCAGTAAGCTTCCTCCCTGTCCAGGAGACGAGGATGGAGCAACAGAGCTTCTGGAGGTCAGACTGAAGTAGATGAGAAACCAAAGTAAAACATTTGAGTTGACAGAGAAAACTTGATGATCAAGGAGTATCAGTGGAATGAGAGAAGATCTCGCAGAGATCAGTGCTATAAGAGCAATAAAGCAAAAGAACGTGACCAGCTATGCAAAATAAAGCTCCTTGAGTCATACTGCATTACCCCATGCAGGAGAAAAATACCCTATGTAATGTACAGAGCAATTACGTACAGAAATCCTGGGCCAAAGCTGAGAGGGAGAAAGTGCAGAGGAGTCTCTGTTTTAGTGTCACTCTGTCATAAGCACTCACCAAGGCACAAATGCCAATGAAAGCTGCATATCATCCTGCCCTGCTGAGCACAAAGGGCACTCTTGTGTCTGCAGAAAGAGACAGGGATGCGGCACCAGATCCAACTGACATTGAAAATTCCTTGACATCGAGAAAATCTAGGTTGAAATCAGCAGGAAGCTCTGTGCTGTCTTGGGCTTCCCTTCCTCTTGCCTAGTAGGTAAAAATATTGGTACTTGTTCAAGCAAGAGGAATCAGGGAAATCCCATTCCTAAATGCACTGTTTTCTGGCACTTGGCATCTAGCCCAATACTGATCTCACTTTTACAGGCATAAAGGCAGCATTAACATCATCTGAGGAACTTCAGACTTAGAGTGGTGTAACCACAATCAGAATCAGGCCTTCAGTAATTTCTGGCATGAGTCTGTTCCCCTCCCCCTGTTCCTCCCATTATTTTCTGTGGTCTGTAAGATAATTCACTAAAAATATTGCTATGTGCTGTTTGTACCGCCTGCCTCTTCAAGGTGTTCCTATGCCGTCATCTCTTCCCCACTCCAATCTGTGGAAATTTCATAAATCACTGCAGGTTACACTCACCTGCCATGGGGACATGCATCACCTAAATACCCTCTTTACAAACTGGCTTTCACCTCAAGGACATAAGAAAAGATGCTCCTGCTGGCTAGTCTGCCTCTTGCCTTGCAGAGGATGTGTGAGGAAAACTCTGAATGCAGGAGTATATTGATTTAAATTAAACACACAGACACAATCTAATTGCACTGACAGGAAACTGGTGTTTAAAGGCAGAAAATTAAAGCTGTTAATATAATAATGAACAGTTGTGCTTACTGTCTGTGCCTCTGACATTTCATATTGTCATCTCACAGCTAATCACCACCTCCCCCTCTTTTGTGGGAGTTAAAATGCTTTCATCCATTCACACAACAAGGTAGCTCTCCAGTTCTTTGTCAGTTACTCGTATATCCTACCTGCTAATGAGCCACCAAGCTGGACCTGCCCAGGTGATGGAACAACAGCTGCCCACGCTCCACAGTAACGCTGGTCAGGTCAGGCACAGCACACTATAAGCCTCCTGGCCACTTGCCTCGATCCCTCAGATGAGAGCAGCACCCCAAACAGCCCCACTCACCCCCTGGGTGCTGACGGGGCACATCAGGAGCAGCTCTGAACAATGCTGCCAGGCTGCTGCAGGAGCAGGGGAGAGCCACAGCCACTGCCTTTGGCCGGGGAGGTCCCTCCCTAGCTCAGGGCTGGGAAGTCAGACCCTGGCCATGGATGTGCACCCCAGCTCGAACTGCTGCGCCACCCACGGCTGTGCGGGGGACCCGGCAGCTCTGCCCACGCAGCGATTCCCAGCACAAGCTGCAGAGGTTTTTCAGGCACTGCACTTGACACTGGTCCTGGCTGTGACAGTAATTTGGCTCCCCTCATCTCCAGCCAAGGGCTGTGAAGACTTCAGCCTGCAGCCAGTGAGGCTGCTGGGCTGGGCCACTTCAAAGGGTCTCTGCAAGTTTACTGGCCAGCTGCCACCTGCCTGCTCTGCCAGAATCAGGGACGTGAGCACTGCAGCTCGGTGGCTTTTTTCGCCTGGGGAACTGTGCTCACTGCTAAGTAAGTATCTCTGCTCCACATGGAGCCTGGGGGGAGGCAGGAGCACAGACTTGCCTGTGAGTCAGCAGCTGGACTGGGAAATGGACCCTTGCCCCAGCCTCCGGCATTGCCAGTTCCCATTTCCAACAGCAGAAGGGGGAGAAGGGGAATGAGGTTCATCTTCTTTTAAAGATGACCTGCAAGCTGATTTCCTCCAATGATTTTCCAATAAACTTGGCTATATCGCTTGAGTGGATTCTTGACAGCCTCAGCATAACAGAAAGGGCACCACATTCCCCTGCAGTAGCCCCCACAAGGGCTGCACTAGCTGAAAGGCTGTGGAATAAATGTTAAATTACCCAGGCCAAATCCTGCTTTGTGCTGCCTGCCGGTTATGTCCTAGGTGATGAGTAACTACCTCGTTAATGGTAGAGGGATGAGCTTGGAATTGCCAAAGTGATTGGACCTATGGCTACAGATTAGCAGGACTGGGAGACACCTTCTTGCACAGCTAGCGTGTACAGAGTCCCACATCTAACGGGGAAGGAGCAAATCCAGAGAATTAAGGGTATTTCCATAATCCATATTCATGCATATTTTTTTTATTTTTGTCCCATTCTGGTTTTTGGACACATTAATTTTTGACAGCAAGGAGTTCCTACAGACCTGGAGCTATGTATTACACAAAAATAATTTCCTAGCTTTTTATGAGCAGCTTTTCAGTATAATGAATCATCTCTGAGAAGGAAAGTAATTAGGAGCCTCCTGTACACCTTGTCTAACCCATCTATTGTTTTACTCTGGTCTACCATGTCTTTGTTATTTATCCCCTGTGTTTGATTAAAAAGTCCACTATTTTCCACCCTTTTTCTGCCTGACTGCCAGTTCCTTTTACTTCTCCTACACCCTTTGTGGACAGATCTCCAGGGCAGGGTATAATATTTCAGGTAAAAGCAAGCCATCTAACAATATCATGGCATTACCACATAGTGGATCTCCTCTCACATTTCCAGCTGTTCTTGGCCTTGCTTCACCACCTTCCTGCATACTGGAGGGGTTTCACGGAGTTCTCTGCACTGGAAAGCTCATTTTTGCTTCCCTTAAGTGAAGACACAGCAATGTCACTGAACAGTTTAAATTACCTCTCCTTGCTCCTCGTCCATGATGGCACACCCATCTTCAGAAAACAGATTATTGGCTCTGTTTGGGTTAGCAGTTTTCCATCCCCTGCATTTCTGTCCACCTGTCACATTTTCTGTCAGCTCCCTCTGTTTATGGACTGTTTGAATTGCCCCCCAGTCGGCCCCACGTATGCAGACTCACACCAGCTGCTGGGAGCAGTGCTGCATGAGATGAATGCAATCCTTCCTCCTGCAGTTTGCCCTAAAGCTTCCACTGAGGATCTACAGGAGATCAGCCTCCAAGCCCAGACTTTCCACTACCAGGGACACGAAGAACGAAATAAATCTTCATTTACCCAAGAGGGAAGCAGTACTCACGGGTAACATTCAAGTTACTGCAGGGAACAACAAGGCAGTCAGGAAGTCCCAGCTGCCACGCAGATTTCCCAGGTTCATTCCAGTGCTTGGGTTGATTAAATCCAGAGGATAGTCAGGAAAGGCTACTGAGCAAGCAGGGACAGCACAAGTCCTGTTTCAGAGGGAGAGTAAGGACAGCAAGGCAAAGTGGAGGGGAGTCTGTCCCGCAGAGCAGGGCCAACTCCACCATCCTCACCACCACACCACAGAGCATTAGTGCACTGGTCCCTGGGGATTGCTGCCAGTGAGGGAATTGCTCGCTGGAGATGCCTCTACTTCTGGGCAGCCGTGGCCACTGGCACCACTGTTAGACAGCAGAGATGGGAAGTGGTGATGGGGGCGATCAGAAAAGCCAAGGTGTGATCAGCTATAGCAGTGAACCAGCATTTTCCCACACGGCCTTGCCCACATGGAACAGAGAGTGGACACTGGATGCAAATCATGGCTACTGCACCTGCCTTTCCCATTGGGAGTGAGCCTTCTAACATCCTCCTACACATGGATCCCATCTTCTGACGGGCAGGTAGCATCCAGGCTTGCCCTTCAATTTGTCACTCAGAGGTCTCTGTGGGGGCACTCTGCTCCTTACTTGGCCCACAGCAGAACCGAGAGGAATGCAGAGAAGGCTGTAATGTCCCATTGCCCAGGCAATGAAAGTATCTTTCCTGGCTTTATAGGCACCTGCCAACAGGCTTTAAAAATAGGGGACTAATTTCCATTTTCATGGTGTTCCCTTATAACATAAAGGAGCTTTAAATTGGAGTGATCTATATTCATCTCATGGTTTCTTTCCACTGCCATAGTGCTGTAAAACCTGTTGTAGTGTAAATGAGAATCAGATCCAAAGTGTTTGCCTACAGTACAGAACAGCACTGGTCCAAGTCATCAAGCAAGGCACCTGGAAAGGGGGAGAGAAGGAGAAATTCCGTGGTCAAAAAAGAAGGGAAGTAAGAGGGCAGGATGGCAAATGTGACCTTGATAGGCGCATTTGAGAAATAACCCTCTACCAGCTTATGGCTGCCCTCAGGGATGAGAGTGCTCAAGCTGTTCACACATGGGTGAATTAATGTGAGTCCAGGCTTGTGAGAGAAACAGGCATCATGCAGGTGACACCTGCAGGGACGCAGTGTGTATGTGTATGTATAAATCTATATATTTATACACATGGATATCCCGGGGTTTTGGCAAATCTTTTCAAATTTGTTTCAACTACCACCAAGATCCAGTGGATTACTGATAATTTAGAGTTATCCTTCCTGTACAAGATAAGTAGTTTCATATGCAGTGTAAGCAAATATGTCAAGCAATTTTTTGGTTCACCCATCTGTAGCTGCCAGTCACACTGGGATTTATGTATTAACTGCGTTGGATCAAATGTTGGCTCAAATGTTGGATAATTTGGTGAGAGAGGCTGGTGTTTCTCCAACTGAAAAGAGAACATGCTGGAAGATGGACATGACTGTGAGCAGTGGAATAGTTTTACTTTTTTAACCCCTGAGAAATGCTACGGGCAGCAAGGCTCATCACCTCCACTCTTAAAACTGGGAGGACTGTGGGTCTGGTGCACGCACAGCTCATGTGCAGGTAGCCACTGCCACGGGCAGCACTGCCCTCTGACCACCTTCACTGTACCTGTGGGTGCAAACTTGTGACTCCTGGGCTCGGAGGAGGAGGGGAAGGCAGTGCAGAGGTCAAGAGTCAGAGAACAACAGCTGCTCAGCAAGAGGCTTCTCTAACAACTCTCAGCCTCCATAAAGCCCATCTTTTTCTGTCAGGGTGTCTATGCAGCCTCTCCTCTCCCTGCTGATGGGTAGGCCAGCACAGCTAGGAGGCATTTTGGTTTCATGACCAAGATCCACAAAGGTTCCCAAGTCACTTCGTGCATTCATCTTCTAAAGAAATTGGTATGGAGAGAGGAGAGTAACAGTGTCAACAGTGTCCCATCCTTTGGACCCTCACTGAACTCTAGAGAAACTTTCTAGCTTGAATAAATTGTGCTGAGCAGAACCCTGGGACCTGCACCAGGCTGGTGGCTGAACGTTGGCATGTCCCAAGGCCGGCACAGAGGTGCTTTGAGGACTGGAGGAGGGACAACCTCTCTGAACCTTTGCCTTGCTCTGCTTGTGGTACCCTCTGCCCTTCTAGCTCCCTGTGGGACTCTGAAACCTGACTGCCTCTCTCCTTGGAGTATCATGAAAAAGTCAGGTACAGGATTCTGGGATGGTAAAAGAGAAAGGAAGGAAGAACCGATTTTCCCAACCTAGCAAAGGTGAAAGGTCATTAAGTTTGTAGAAGGCAGCCTTCAGCCAAAAAAGGGGCTTTGTCTGAAGGCTCAGATACATTCAAAAGATGTGGAAAGAGCAAACACACTGGCCACTGCTTTGCACCATGGAGTTAACACTGCCATTATGTGACACAGCTTTTGGCTTGACAGGACTACATGAATGTCAGTGGTGTGGGTAACAGACCAGGACACCCCATTAACTCACTCCTCTCATGGATTTCTGCTTCAAAACGAAATGACAGGTTGGCTTGAGGCTCCCCACACAGAAAGCACGTGTCCGATTGGTGGTCTTCTCATTCTGCAAATATCCATTGCTCCTCACCATCAGAGATCAGGCACAGTACAGCAGCTATGAAAGCACTGCACATTTCCCAGCCAGAAAGTCTGAAAACAGCTAAATTAATTGAGTGGGTTAGAATGTGTCTAGGATTCTAGTACTCTGTCCTAGGGACAAATGCTTTGGCATTTGCCAGGGATTAAAGATATCACTAGCTGTACAATTCCTCCAGGTCTTGCTAACTCTTTTATTGGGCATGGATTCAAATAGCAAAGAGTGGCTGTTTCCTGCAAGCCCTGGCACAGCAAATCACCAGTGCCATTTCCCACAGCAGTTAAGTTTCCCGTAGTGGGGTACTGACACATTGGTGCTGCTCTACTTTGTAGGACAGGTCAGAAGCAGAGCTCTGACAGACATCATGTGCTTGTCTTCCTGTAACTTTCTCTTGCTGACATTGGTCGTACCATCCTCCAGCAACCTTGGCCAACATATCTCAAGCAGAGAGATTGCTGTCACCAGCTGAATCAGACCTGACCACAAAAAAAAACCAAAAAGCACAGCTGCTGGCTCTTCCAGAGCAAGGCCTGTTCACAGCAAGCCAAGAGATGAGCAGGAGTCAACAGGAGTTTTCCCAAGCAAGAAACTGTTCATGCCAGGTGGTGCTTCCCAGAAGACTTACCTGGTTGGCATTGTTCCTCCAAGGCTCGTTTTGCTCTTGCTATTTCCTAGCTCATATTTGACTAGTTAAAAGTTTTATCGGCCAGGGCCATAAATTATCATGACAGCTTCTAGGGAAACTCAGCCCTTTTGTCTCCTGCTCATTTCCTCTCTGTCCCTTGCCATTGATCAAACCTGCAGAGTTTTAGACTTTTCAAAAGCAGAAACAAAGAGAACTCCAACCCTGTCTAATTGAGATGTAGGTAAAGTTAAAAAGCAGCTGCCATGCATGTCTTTGCCTCAATTAAATTGGCTCCTTGATATTTCTGATAATTCCTTTTTCTTCTTTCCTTTTCATATCTTTTTTGGTTTTTTTTCGAGCAGCTTTATGATTAATGGGTGCTGTGATGTGGTGACATTTCAGCTTTTCGCATATCCCACGCCCCTGTTAAATGGCAGGGGCCCGAGCTCCTGTTTACAAGGAGCAAGAGGACTGCAAGTTGTACTATTAATCAACAGGCTAATTCTGCAGGGGTGTGGAGAGAGAGCTCAGAGCCCTGCTCCTGGCAAACATGATACCCCCCAGGAAATTCGAAAATGTTTGTATCCAATGCACTCAGCAGCTGAGAACAAAGTGGCTCAGCTGAGTAGAGTGCTCAAGGAGTATCATTGCACTGCTTGAAGGTCATTAATTTGTGTCTGACGAGGGAGAAAAAAAAAGCAGTGAAAGCCAATGCTTTTCCAATGTGTGGATTGAGGGCTCTAACAGGCCCTGAAGAGCTGATGCTGGAGAGCAGGAGTTGTGTTTCAACCCATTAAGCCCTGGCCTGACTTTCAATGTCAAAAAGGAGATGGATGATGGTGCTGAGAGCAGTTTCCTTGCACAGGAGTTTGGAGGCCGTACAGTAAACTTTGAACAGGAAGAAGTGTGAGGAATATCAGGCTTTGCTGGGGGCTGCCTTTGTAATAACAAGAGTTTCAGACACTGTAACTGTCTCAGATCCTAAAGGGACTTCAACAAAACTGGGTTCAGGAATGCCTCACTGTGCTGAGAAGGGAAGGGAGCTGGTCCTGGAATAAGACAGCACTGCATGCCGGGCAGGTGGGACTGATCCTTCTACTTAAAGGGCTCATTGAGAATCCAAAAGCAATGAATGAGTGTAAAAGTAATGTTCAACCATGTCCCTAAGTGTACATCCGAAGTTGCATGAGCATTATGGTTGCCTGGCAAAAAGCCTCAGATTTCCATAGCTGGGTTTCTTGGTCAGGTCTCTGCTATGTCAGTCACTGTGCAGCAGCTGGGGAGGGCAGATAAGATGGTAGCCTGAGACAACTGATAAGCTTTGTGCACAAGCAGAGAAAAGCACAGCTGAGGAACGGGCTATCAGGATTCTCCCTTTCTTTCCCTGGTGCAGCGTGTCTGAACAGGGGTGCCAGCCCAGCATCTAGCATCTGATGAAGCATCAAAGCACAAAATGTCCTTTCTTCTGAATGGGAGCAGAATAGACTCCCTTAACCATTTGTGTGGGAGTTGCACAATGTGGCATGTTCAGCAACAAACAAAAAGACAGAGGTTAAAAATAAGACTTCCAGAAAAGGACTGGAGAAGCTAACTTCGATCTTCTTATCAAAACACAGAACACAGCCCTATAATCATCAGTGTCAGGACAACTGAGGGGGCTGCAAAACATGTAACAAAAGCAGAAATTTCTTAAGTCAGCTTTCTGAGTAAAGGAAACTCATGATGTAATTACACTCTACCAGCAAGCACAGCAGCAGCAGGTCTCTGTCTCTGGATGTCTCTGTTCCTCTCTACATAGGTGTAGTTATAGTAGAAGGAATCCAGCCAGTTCAAGCTATCCCACATAAAATAGCAGCAGTGAAGAAAGTAATTTAAAGCTGACATGGCCATATGGGGCTTGTAAATGATGTTCTCAGTTCTAAGAACAGGAAAGGCTTCTCTAGGGGACCAGGACACCTAAAATCAGTGTGTTGTCTAACAACTGGGGAGATGGAAGAAGTTGTGGTTACTCTTTGGGAAGACTTGTAGGGCAGCAGCCCTCAGAGAAAGCATCAGAGCTGGTGCAGCAGCTGTGTGGGGCTATAGCAGAGAGCACTGTGGTTCGGCACCACAACAGCGATTATCCTGCGACGCCTGGGAGGGGAGCAAAGAGAGCAAAGCAAAGAGGAGAAACCCCCAGTCTATTCTACATTGCCACCTCTCTTTGCAAAGCACCAGCAGAGACATACAAGAGATGAAAGGGCCCCTTCTTGGGCAAGCAGTGTCCAAACATCATCTTTTCTGCTGCCTGAATAACTCAACTCCGAGAGGTACTGAACAAATACCCTCCAACATAAGTAAACCAAAGGATGAGCACCAAGTGCTTTCCCTGAACTAGAGGAGCTTCCAAAGCAGGTTGCCACGCCTGGGAGGTCCAAGAGAAAAGAATTTAAGGAGACTTTGACAGCGGGTTCAGGGCCACAAGGTTCTGAAGGGGAAGCATCAGAGGGACATGTTGGCACAGCTAGCCTTGCCCAGGGAGTTTCTGGTAGGGGCACGTGTCTGCTGGGAGAGACCCAGCTCTAACCAACCCTGCTGGGGTAGGAGAATGGACCAGCAAATCTCATGACTTTCTTTTTACTTCTATTTTCTGCAGTTCCTGTGAAAGGTGCCTCTTTGTAAATAAAATAAATCATCGTCTTAATTCTTCCACAACCAGGCTTAAGCAGAGCAAATAGATTTAGATATAAAACCCAAGGGACAGGAAGCTCTGTTGGAGGCCACAGCTTTATCCAGTAACCCCAGCCACATCCTCTCCTCCCTCCTCTGCTGAATAATTCGGAGCTTCATTTTCTTATCTGCTCTAATCTGGGTTTGTACAAACCAGCCCTGCTGTTAAGTAACATGAGGAAGATAAAGAACAACAAGGCATCTTTGTGCAGGGGGAGCTCAGCAGGCAACAGATACCTCCCCTTTGTGCTGCAACTGTTCAAGAGAGGAATTAGCATCTTTTTTTCTGCTCTGACACACTTGGTTTCCCTTCATTTTTTCTTCACGCTCCTTTCTCCACAAGGATTCGTTATGTGCCTAGGCTGGCCTCTACCTGAAGCAGGAAAAGCCAAGAAGCACTGAGGGGGGAAAGGAAAAACAAAAAAGCCCCAAGCTCTGTAATAGACTTTTCATTTACTAAATCTTTTAGAAGTTTTCCTTCTTTCTGCACTAAATACCAGTTGCTTAAGATAATCTGTGAACCTGCAGAACGGCCATTAGGAGCTCCCTGGTGACTAGGTTAATTCACAGTAAATTACAGTCACTGCCAAGGAGATTGCAGGGAGGTTAGGAAGAGATTGGAAGCGGCAGGCAGCAAAGCACTGTAGCATTTACCAAAACCAGAAAATAGAACAATAATCAAGCATTGTAAGGAACAAGGAGTCCAGGCAGCGAATGCATGTTGGAATAGTCGTTTCCAAACTCTGACAAATGCTGGTGAACACTGGAATCAACATTGAGCAAGTTTTCTGAGTGACAGATCAGCAGTAGCCTGTGTTACCATACACAGGAAGCATGAAGAATAGGCATAAAGAGACTGCCCTTTCCCCAGTTGTTTTTTTCATGTGGTAGAACACAGGAATGCTGGGTAAGAGCCAAAAACTTGGCTGCACCAGGAACTGTACGCATGGAAAGATATTCTTCAGGGAGACAACCACCTCTTCCACCTTCCTCTTCCCCTCACCATCCTTCCATCCTTTCCCATTTGACTGTTAATGTGATGACACTGACCTCGTCATCAGCCCCACCACTGGTGTTGCTGTGAGGACCTGGGCTCTGTCATAACCCAAATATTTGCTAGAGAACTGTGTGTGCTATTTCTCAGAGGCAGGCTCTCTGGGTGCACCATCCTGATCCTGATGAAGAGCAGCTAGTTGTAAGCATAAACTGAGGGACAAGTTCCCTATGCAAGTCACATCTCACAGAGCATGCTTTGCCTCCCCTCTTCTGGCTCAGTTTAGAGCCCAGGTCCCTCTCATGTGCTTGGCCACTGCAACGCTGGGAATAAGTACATTCCCATAATCACACTCAAGAAGAAAAAAAGGGGAAAATGCCACAATCCAGGCAATCCCTGAATTACTGAACAGTAATTTCAGTCACAGCAATGTCTCTAAGCGCAACAAAATTGTGCCTGGAGAGCTTTTTGAGAATGCCAGAGTGGTCTGCGCTGTAGGACTGTTCCTATCTACCTGGGGATTGCAGCTACCCACTGCAAACCTCCTCAGGGCTCCCAAAACAATTGCGTACATCAGAAAACTGCCGGGATTTCTTCACCACTGCTTCCAGACACAAAAGACTCCCTCAACACATTTGCCTAATGTCTGCATCCCTTCAAGAGACCAGCACAGTGAGGACCAACTTGGCCCATAGTGGCAGTGTGGACAAAATGAGGTCACATAGCAAGTGTCACCATCCCACAGTGGCTTCTCTTCAGCCTCTCACCCAAGCTTTGTTTCCTTTTTCTTGCTATTTCCACAGCCACTTACACCAGCCACTGCTGTGGCTACCAGCCAATATTCAGATGCCTGTGATATTCTGGTTGTGGCTTCCTAGTGTATAAAAGCCTGGTATTCAGCACTTTCCCAGTAAGTTGGTAGTAGATCATCCTCCAGTGTTCTGGGGTTTTCTGCACTATTCAGCTCAATTCATTCTTCCACCTTTCTGGTAGGCAACAAGGTATAGAGGTTTCTGGAAATTCAGATATCATTTCCTCCTCCCCTCCCCTCCCTCCTTCCTTTTCTTCTTCCCTCTTCCCCCAGGCATCTCTGGGCTGCCAGTGCTTTTTTAATATGAACTTTAATTTTTTCTGCTAGTAAAATATAACTGTACCAAAAAATCATTTATGTCTTTTTTCTTTCTTCCTGAAAATATACATAATAATCTATTGGAAAGCCTTCGTTTCTTCTGCCAACTGGTATCAACAGTCAATCAGAATCTGTCAACATACCAATTTTATCATCTCCAACTCGGATAGCAGTGCAGTCGTCATGGGAACCAAAATAGTAACTATGGAATAGCTGCCTTAGTAACAACAACAACAAAAAATGTGTTGGCATAAAATTGCATTTGTAGTAAATTTCAGTTAACACTTTGGAAATTAAACAGCTGCTGTGTGAATCCTGTAGTGTGTAAAATCAAGGGCCCTCTCCAAGGAAGTGGTGGCTTTTAAAGTTCCCCAAAATCTAACCTTGTTGCTGGCCCTTAGTGGTCTGATTTGAAAGAGAAGTAACACGGGGAAACATATTTATTTTGATCTGGGCATTTGTGTAACGTGAGATTAAAGATGCAGCAGATTTATCCTGTTTGAAGAGGCAACCTGGATTTCTTATATACAGAGTTAAATTTGTGATGCTGGGGAGAACTACTAACTACAGAGACTTTAAAGACAGCTTGCTTTGGTCCTTGTGAAAATCCAGAAGAACATGACCATGGGCAAACAGCAGGAAGGGAAACATGAAAATAGCTGTATCAGTGCAGACCTGCGGCCCAGTACTCTGGGGTAAATGCATATTTCAAAGGAAAACAGGTATTCTCAAAATGCTTAGGTCACACATGCACAGAGATTCAGCTTTTCAGGATAGTGGGTCATTCCCTTAGTCCATTTAATGCTCCCATTATATTCCCAAAAGCAAGCAAACAGAAAGGGAGAGTATGTCTAAGAAGAGCACTTGCTGGGTTTGTCTTTTCATAGGACAGGTTAAATACACTCAGTGCTTTTATCCCCTCCAGACCTCTGGTTTCTGTCTTGAAACACCTTCAGAAACAGAAAAAGTCAATCCTAGCTTTACTTTGTACGTGACCTGTAAAGATCCTGCCAGATCTCCTTGCATTGCATAGATGAACATGATTCTCTTAACAGCAAAGATGAATAGTTAATTTCCAGGTCGGCTTTTTTAATTCACTGTCAAGGAGGTGACCTGCTCAGCTGAGCATCAACGCTACCCACAGCAGCAGGCTCAAATCCCAGCACTGTCTTCTCTGCCCTGCACACAAAACCTCAGTTCTCTAACACTGAGGTCAATCAGATACTGTGGACAGTTGAGGAAGAGTCCCCAAAACAGTAATAAAGTCCTTTATGAAATGTCTTAGGGCTCTTTTTGAAATGACAGTACTATTAATTTCAGCTTAACAAAACTAACAAATATATAAAAACACATCTGGCACTAGAAAGGCTGACAGGAGGTTGTAGGCTGGAGAAGACATGAGGAACTACCACTATCTACTTACACTGGTCTTACATATTTTCTGAAAGGTCCAGTCTTTTACTCCTGACAGATAAAAGATGCTGTGCTGTGGGGATCTTTGACACACATGGTTTAGGTATTATAATACTCTTCCATACACACGCCCAGTTCATTGCTGGCCTACAGCCAAGGAACAGTTTTATTTAATTGGTGCTATATTAAAATTATGAAATCATTGTCATAAAAAGGGAATGGATAGGCAGCAAATGTTTCTCTTTCTAGAACAAGAGGTAGTTTAAATATTTGTGTAATTGCAGAGTCATAGGGTTATAATCCATTCACTTTAGCACCAAGACACACTTTACTGGGAACAAGGCCATTGAGACTGTCAGTTTGCAACAAAGGCCAGTGACCCAAACTCCTGCTCCAGTAGATCATGTCCCCAAGAAAAACACAATCATTTAGAATGGTATAAGTGCTAGACACAATTTAAGTGACCTTTTGGCCAGATGAGTGTGTCCTAGTGACTAGTTACCTAGAGAGAGCACGCTCAGAGGAGAGCAATGGTCAGAAAGGTCAAGAAAGCTTTCCATTCTTCCGCCTTTTTGTAAGAATGCCTTGAGATGCTCCAGAGAAATCAATAGGAAAATTTTGCTGGAGCGGTAACAAAATCTGTGTCATGTAAAATGAATTTAGACCTAAGGTTTAATGCCATTATCTTTAAAGGGCATCTCTCTACATTCTTCCCAGCACTGTGATAGCAGAGTGGAGCAAGGCCTGAAAAGGTGTTTCTCAAGAGGAGGTGTGACTACTGAAGGGTTTGGAGGATTAACCTTTCCGTTTTGAACCAGGGCTGTGAGAAGTGGGTACGAATCAGAGAGGGCTGCAAGGCTATCAGCCTGGGCAGAGCTGGCAAGGTTACGGAACAGTTTGGGTGATTAGCCAAGAGCCCCAGTGGAATCAGTGACAGAAGTGAAAACAGATTAGAAATGCTGCAGCTTTGAAGACAGGAACCAGGACATTGGCTAGAGAAGGAGTTTAGTTTGCTCAGAGGTGTTTCTCTGCTAATAAACAGGGGCCAGGGGACTGTGGGGGGAGGGAGGGGCCCTGTGAAGCTGATTCAGAAAGCAGAACTAGGGTGGAAAAAGGGCCAGCTGGAGGCATTAGCAAGCCTGGGGTGTACCCATGCAAAAGCTTGTAGCTTTTGTATTATTTCCTGTATTATTTCCTTACTCCACACATTTACCATTCTTTTTATCACTTGCCCCTTCTCCCTTTCATCCTGACATACACAACCACTTTTCCAAACAAAAGTGGGGTGAGGTTAGAAACCTTTGCAGTTTTACCACTCGGGAGAGCTGAGCACTAATTGGGATGTCCACATGGAGCTGTAACAGACTAATCACGTTCAGTGACTGCCAAACTTCCTGTGTTTTCCTGTGTCTGTGAAGCACACCCCTTCAGCCCGTGAAAGATGATTGCTACTGTTCTAATTTCTAAAACACACAGGAGAATTGTGATTTCTTTTTGCATCATGGAGTTATGGGTTGATCCCAACCTTAATGGTGCCCAGCTACTGCCTATAATGTTCTCTAATCCTCAAAAGTTTCCGTATCCCACATATGCTACAATTAAAATGTTTTAGAGAGCAATTTAACACCGAGAAGAAAGAAGCAGGAATATTTCATAAATCCACTAAAATCTACTGGGATAAGGAAGGCTTTAGGAAGGGCAAAGGGAGAAAATAAAGCTATTTCAAAGGACAAATGGGGCATAACATAGGATATGCATGAGAACCAGTTTGTCACTGCCCCTCAGTGCCACCTCTGGCTCAGGAGGTCGCATGACTGCAGTCCACAGGCAGCCAAGGAGAGCACACCAGGGAAGCTTCATTGTCTAGTGGCTTATTTCTGGTGCTCTTCTCTAGGCCATTGCTGCTGCCAGATACTGGATTCTAAGTGAAACAACTCTTGGGTCTCACCCAGAGGAGCTGGTTGGATGGTTGTGATCTGATCCATTCCTGGAAGGCAGCTTTGGCTACATAAGCTGGACAGGGAAGATCCTGGTACAGAAGGAAACAGTGTAAGCAGTTCACAGTTACTGTGCTCTAAAAGCACATGTTTACTTTTGATATTTCCAAGAAAACATTTCTGAAATCAGGTCTGCAACTGCTGACCTGTTTTTCCAATTACAAAACATACAATTTTTGAAGAAAAAGTGACCAAAATTGAAGCCTATTTCCCCCGTCTCTCAAAATAAGGAGCCAAATGGGGAAGGTGTTTCCAGTATGCCCTGTATGGCTATAAGAAATATTTCTTGCAAGGCAGCAGCCCTCAGGGAAGGGAGAGAGAGGTGAAGCCCTGTCTCAGCCACATGCCTGTCCCAGCACAGGCAAAGACCTCAGCTCTACTTGGGTGAGGAGTTGTCTGAATGCCACAACAAATGGAAATCCAGGCCTGAAATTGTTTCATGCCAGCTTTGTGCAGCAGTATATTATCATTTGATGCAATTATGTCATTAACTAATTTGCAAATTTGCATAGAACCATTCATTTAATCTTTAAATAAATAGTATGGATTTAGCGCTAGTGAAAGCCCTCCAGATTAACTGCTTGGGGAATGAAGCCTTCCACTTATCTGTGAGACAGCAGCAGGACTAGCTTTATCCACATGCTGACCTGCCAGCACACTGCAACCTCGATTTGACAGATAAGTGCACAGCTTCATCTGAGGAGTTGTAGAAAGGAGCTCAGCTTCCTGGCTCAGGCACCTCATAATCTCTCTTGGACCTTTATTGCACATCAGGGCAGAAAGTTTTCAGAGAGTGCAGCTGGCACTGAGATTCATCTCAGTTCCTGTGCTCAAATCTCAGCATCTTTGGAACTGAAATGACTAGCAAGTTGTCACAGGGAGCCAGAAAAGGCCCCTCCACAAAATGAGCACTCTGCATCTGTGAGCAGCCACAGCAGAGCAACACTTTCACAGGTTCTCACGCTGTCTTATTGTCCTCTGCCAACCACCTCACTTTAGTTAGTCATGCTAAGCGCTACACAAGATGCTCACACCTCCTCAGACAGCGTCTGATGGTTGCTTTATGACAATTGGTTGGATTAGCTCTGCTGCTTGGAAGCTGCCCCCGCAACCACTGCTCTCTTGCGGGTTGCAGAGAGGTGGCCGTGGTGTTGAGCAGGGGCAGCAGATGCTTGTGCACCTCTTTGGTGGCAGATGGTTCTGGATTCCTTCACCTACCTGTCACTGCTGGGCAGATTGACAGACTTTCTATCTTCATCTGGAAAACACACAGGGCCTACACCGTAGAGGAGAAAGAAGAGGAGGACAAGGAGGATCCAGGCTTTTGCTCTACCGTCTACGAAATCCCAGGACCATGACATAACCATGACAACTGCAGCTCTGCAATCAGGGGGCTGAGTACTCAAAGACAGTTGCAGCCAGAGGAGAGGAACATCAGACAAAAATCAGATGTAGAAAACTATCAGGAAGCAGGTGATTTTGCAGCCTGTGTTGTCAAAATAGACCCAGTGTCTCAAACCACTGCCGGGGAGGCGCACGCAGTAGCTGGGCACACCTGGACCAGCCACTTGGCTCTCAGCTGCTCTTATTATTCTCTGCAACCCTTCAGCATGACTCTTGACAGAAAAATTACCAAATGTAATGCGCTTGTGACTTAGTTAATTTGCACCTGTATCTAATTTCAGACATGCTAGAATAACAGAGCAGTTCTGTAATCAAAAAGGGAGAGGAAAAAAAAAGCCAGAGCTGCCAGTCACTGCCTGCTACAGGGGAAACTGCCCCCACTTCATTCAGTGTCCTCATGCAAGAGCTTGCAGGAAGGTCACAGCTGGCAGTGCCATGCTCCTCCCTGCTTTGCCAGTCAGCAGTTGCTTCAGTCTTGTACATGTCTCTCCATTTTCATTTTGGGAGAATGTTCTGAGCAGTTTACAATTGTCTACTTGTGGCTAGTGGCCATGACTTTCTGGATGCCAGAAGGTGCCTTGCTTCATCATCAAAGAAAGCACTAATGAGACCAAGATCCTCTGGCAGATGGTTGTGGCTCATCAGGGTACCAGTCACAATGCCTCAGTTTCCCCTCCAGGCTCTCTGGAGCCACAGATGTTATACTTCATGTGTCATTTTTAATCCTCTCCCTCAGTCTCCGCCAGGGTCTAGCTCCTCCATAGTATTCAAGTCCCTAAACATGAGATTTAGGAAAGTCAAACACACTTTGCTTTTGTCAGCTCTCCCAGGACCCTTACCCATGCTGGTGCCAGGGTGCTCTGCTCAGCCTTCTCAGCCTGCTCAGCACCCGGCCATATGCAGTGTGGGACACCAGCACACAGACCTCCCACGGACTGTTCTGTGGAACCTTGGGCTGGCCTCATCCTGCCCAGCCAGCAGCTGCCTCTCCTTCATCGCCTGGCACAGAGCTGTGATTTCAAAAATGTTCTCTCTGAAGGAAATCAACAAGGAAGAGTTTTGGTTTTCTTCTTGACCAACTTGTCTGTCCAGCCCTCCTCAAAGAGGGCCCATCCATCAGCCTCGTTTCCTGCTGCCCCTTCCCTGTATGCATCCCATTGCATCCTGATACCCCTTAAACCAGGTGCAACTCTACCCTGTCACGTGAACAACCGCTTATACTAAATCATCTCAACCCATACCCAGCCATCTTCCTACACCTTCCCTCAATGGCATCTGCTTCCCCGTAGCACAATCACCCAGCTCATCCCCAGCCATCTCCATTCTGAGGGGCCTGAAGGCAATACAGACACAGTACAGCATGGAGCAGCCTGCACTTTCCCCCCCTGAAGAACCAACAACCTTTAGTAGAGTTGCATAGAGAAAGCAAATCGGGACATAAAACATTTGGAGATCTTCAGATGAAAGGGGCTTGTGCATCATTAATATAAATTTCTTTGGCTGAGACACATGTTAAGCACAGCTCTGGGAATATGTAAGTCTGATGTTTTAACCTTGGCCTTCTTACTAACCTTATCTCTCTAACCCTGGTCATACATTTTAATACCCTTGTCTTAATTTCAAGCCTAAAAGGAGGTAGATTCTAACTGTCCTGCCTTGCCAGGTTGCTGTGGTTCTGTAATTAGGCACAACTCATGGATCTCTTTAAATGTAAGCATTATCTCTCTGTACTAGCCTCAAAACTCAGTGTCCTGCAATAGTGGGTGTACCACAGCCACGTGCTCCCTGAGGAAATAGGTCCTTGCACCTCACAGCCTTGCTTTTCTCCACATACAAGGGCTCTCCTGGGCAGCCTGCACAGGCAATATCTGCCCATTACAGCTGAAGCTGAAGGTTGAACCAAGAGAAAGGAATTTCAGACACTGTCTTGGGACGCCCTCATATATCATGCTATATCAAATAGGCCTTCTCTGCACTAAATGCAATCCCAGGAGTGGTTGCTCACTCACCCAGTGAGAACAGTGCAAAGCACAACTGTTGATCCATGCTGATCATATCACTGCCGAGATTTCCTCCCAGTGATGCTCTGCAGCAAGAGCTCAGAGAAAAAATCTGGGTGAAGGATGTGCAATTCTGTCTTCAAAGGGACTCCTGAAGCCACTGTTCCCAGCCTGCCTTAGGAGCACAAAGGTCATGAAAAGACCATGCCAGCACTCACACCAAATCCACAAAAAGAGCGACTCAGAGGAACAGGACAAACTCAGGGCACTGAGTGGTGTTGAGAACTTCCTTCATGTCAGAATTGGCTCCAGCAAACCTTCTGCTTTAGTCAGCTGAGAACCATTTCACATTCACAGTACCTGTGCAGAAATTCTTCTATGCCAAGCAGCCTTTATGTGAAACAGTCTTCCCATGCTCAGAGCAAACAGCTAACAGAGGACTGGAATCCTCTGAAGCCATGGTGACTCATGACTGGGTAATTACCTACAGTCCTGCTCCTCTGAGACATGCACCCACCTATGGGCTGGCATTCATCAGTCCTCCTCGTTTCAGTCCTAGCAGAAAGGCCAAGCCTCAAGTACACCAGGGAAACCAAACATCTGATCCCCCGAGGCGGTGCCTCCAGGGCAAGGCTGAAGGCGTGTTAGCGATACAGTGTGGGAGAGCTGTAGTTTATCTCAGGATCCAGAGCTATCAATACTGCGCTGCAGTGGGGAGATGCAAAATCTTTAATTAACTTTTGCTCACTCGCTCCCAGCGCTGGTGGAGGTGGGTGGATGTGATCGCTACTCAAGGGAGGATTCTCCCTCCCCCGCTTTTGAATTCCCAAGCAATCAGTGCTCTGTATAG
Source organism: Nicator chloris (assembly GCA_013400495.1). NCBI lineage: Eukaryota > Metazoa > Chordata > Aves > Passeriformes > Pycnonotidae > Nicator > Nicator chloris. Next base: position 557,775 of record WAAE01000562.1, read on the forward strand.
AACAACATAAATAGAGCTCCTCAAACCTGGTGGGCTTTAGTTTTGTTTTGTTCTGTTTGGGGTGGGTTTGCCCTCCTCCCTGTTCTGTCAAATACCAAGCAATTTATGGACCACTTTGAATGCGTTTGCACACCCTCTTTGCATCTTAACTGACAACATACATGCTTTTTTAATTAAAATTTTATTGGCTTTTCCATAAGTGATGTACCTACTGTAAGTAAGCACAGTTCAGTACAGATAACATGTGGTTTGTTTAGTTATCTTGCAGGAGATTATTTCTGTTATCATTGTAAGTTGATTATTGTAATTATTGAAAGAGAGAAGGCTGACAGAGAGAGAGCATGCAGAAGGAAAGTGGGGGGAATTAAAAGATAATAATAAAAGATAATAGCAGTCTAATTTGTTCTTATTTTTTTCTCTTGACAACCTACTGTACATGCTAAATTTCAGTTTAATGTTAGAGTCCCTCCTTTTGCTAACATACCCCCATCAATAACACAAGGTCTTTAAACCCTAGATGCCTGCAATTAACTTCAGTATAAAAAAAAAGAAAACTATCTCTCTTGTTACTACTACCAACCCTGTGAATATCTCAGAATGATTCTTTTCACCTCTGTCTTTTGAATTAATTTGATATTTTTAACCCTCTTTAGAAATGGTATGGTTCGGGCGCACAGAAAATTAAAGATAAGCATTATATATGTGGGGAATGTGTGTGCATGAAAAGACCGAGCGAGAGACATTATAGACTGCACAGATAACCAGGAGTTCCTGGCATTGTTCTGAGGAGCCAGTCACCATCCTGCTGGTGAAACACTGTGTTGCCCTGTGCTTGTCTGGAGGCACACATGTTCCAGAGGCAGTGAACATTCCCTGTTCATGTGAAGTGCAAGGGAATCTGTACATGCTGGTAATCTCAGCAAGAGAAGTGCTAGTTGCCTCAGGTAAGATTATTTTCCCCCACGTTTCAAAGAGACACTGGGCAGTGCTTAAAACTACTGGAGGAGGGTATCAGAGGGCCACTTCCTTCCTTTTGCTGCAGTGGAAAATGGCAAGATTCTCATATAGATCAGATGGTGCTAATAAGGTTACTTTTTTAGATACTTTGATCCAGGCTACTAAGGCTCTCAAGGACTGAGACTTTGAACTTGACTATATATTATCTTAAAACATGAGAGAAAGGAATAGCACAACCAGCATGAGCTATTGAAGTGTTCTGGACTGCAGCAATGTCTCCCAGACCCCAATGACTTGGTGTTCAATTGGGTCAGCAGAAAAGGGGAAAAGCACAGGTCTTAGTGGGACAGCACCACATCCAGGTAGTAGTAGTAGTGGCATATGTTTTCACCTCTAGTAATTGGGTATGTTCCACCGAACCATTACCACCAGACTGCAAATCCCCTCCTCAGCAGGGACATGAAGATTTTCATGGTCAGCAGAGTCAAACACTGCAGAGAGATACAGCGGGAAATCTGTCCTCTATGTATCAAATGCAGAAGTGCCACAAGAGCAGTTTCATTTAATGTCCTGGCCTGACTCCAGCCAGAGCCCCTGTGTCATTCCAGGAATACTGCGAGTGGCAAACCTCACTTGGGTCGGGTGGTCAGAACTGAAGCTATCCAGCTATGAGCTATTCAGATGCTTCTCAGAAAATCCTCCCAACAGACCAAGCCCCATGAAACCAACCTGAAAAAGAAAAACCAAGAAATCAATGCTGTGCTCTTTACAGTTTTTCTGCGGTAAATAAATACTGCATTACTTACACAGTGCTCACATTAAAGGATTCTCTTCACTCAAGGTAGTTACTCACTTCAGCATATTTGGTGTTTGCTTCCCCTCTTTGCCAAGGGACCTGATTTGTGATGTCGCATGAAACTTCAAAATGAAATGCAGCTCTCCCTTCCCGCCCTCAGAAAAGGAGGCTAACAAGCTGCACACCCTTGCTCACCTTTCCAAGGAAGGAGAGCTGCAGCCCCTGTTATTGCATTATAATGACATGACTATTTATGGTTTCAAAAGTTCTTGTCAGGGTTCCTCTAGTGAAGAGGAGAAAGACAGGAGATAAGGCTTTGAAGGTCAAAACAAACAAACAAACCAGGAGAATTTTTTTTCCACTTGGGGAGGGGGTGAGACGTGGGGAGAATACACCCCTTGAGATAATCTGTGATCATAAGAAAAGCAGTAGGGATCAAATCAGCTGATTTTCATTTGAGGTGTAGAAATCTGGAGATCAGACTGTAAATACGTTCAAGAATAACCAGTTTTACTGTGCCTTCATTATCTAGCAGTGTCTATCCTGACCTGTGGGAAGAAAGCAATGAAAGAAACTGGAAGGAAAATATTTTTAAATTAACCCAGATTTCTCAAACCACCTCAGACAGGCAAACAAATAAAACAGGCTGAACCGTCACTCACTTCTTGGATGCAAGCTCACGTCAACTTTTATTTTTCGGAATTGATTTGCTTGTGTCTATTGCTTGCCATTTTTATTTTTTGGTCCCTGAAAACGTTGTAAAAACCAGCTAATAGGGGTACAACATAGTAAGTTTTATGTACATTGCAGAAACTTGTATATGATGCAGTTTGTTAAGATCTCTGCCGTTCCCCCAGCAGCGTGTCAGATTTGTCTAACACCCAGCCCCTGAGTTACAGTTTTACGGTGCCGATTTATAGCGCTGTAAGTTTAATATAGTGGCGCATTGTAAAAGGGCTCTTTTTTTTTTTTTTTTTCCTTTTCTTTTTTCTTTTCCTCTTTCCCCTTCCCTTAATTAACATTTCGGACGCCGGGAGCACAGCACAAGGAAGGGCAGGCGGCGGGAGCGGGGCTGGGATTCAGGGGCGCCGGGAGCGCGGCCCGGGCACGGGCAGTGCTGCCCCCTGCCGGCGCGGCGCCGCTCCCGCCACCGCCCTTCCCGCCCGGCCAAGGGCGGGGCAGCGCCGGCCTCACGGGCCGCCCTCAGGACTCGGAACCGGCCTGCTTGGGGAAAGCCGTCGTGAGGTCAGTGAGCGCTCCCTCACCAATTGAAAAAGAAATAACTACCCCGCCCCGTGATGCAAATTGAATGGACGCAAAGCCCTCGGTCGCCTTTCGTTGCTAATGGTGGCGTCGAACTGTAAATAACCTAAAACATGGCAGCCCTTGTGCACCGGGGGTAAAATACCATCTTGAGGCACGGGAGCTCTTTCCTGTGCTTGTCTTGCCCTCCTGGAAAGACTATTCTGTGGCTGGGATTGTGCCACACGCTGGGACCACCTCTTCAAGGCCTTCCTGGAGCTTACCTCGGGCCCGGCAGGACTCTTTGGAGATGCTAGGGTACATCTGGATAACTACAGGAAAAGTAGCAGCGTTGCTGCTGCCTTATACAATTTATACAATCATAGAGTTGGAAGGGGCCCACAAGTATTACTGAAGTCCAGCTCCTGGCCCTGCACAGGACAGCCCCGAGAACCACACCATGTGTCTGAGAGCATTGTCCAAACCCTTCTTGAACTGTCAGGCTTGGTGCTGTGACTTTGAAGTCTCCTTGTTTGCCATCCTCCAATGTGTTGTTTGTTCCACAGACTAGTGGGACCCAACAACGCTGCCAGCAAAACCAAGCTGTATTGTCTTACAGGGGAGGTGATGTGGCAGAAGTGAGTTGCAAAGTGAAGATGCTTCAGGAACAGAGGAAAGAAGAGATGTTTTGGCTTTCACTGCAGCCCCTCTTCCACTGAGCCCCCGCTCCTCCAAACAGCTGTTTGCCATCAGCCATGCCTCACTGGAGTCTGCTCCTGCTTTAGTCCCTGCTCCCCTCTGTCACTCTTCTCTACTTCCCTAGATCACCAATTTGTCTGATTGTTTGCAATTAATGTTGATTATGGTGCACAAAAGTCCAAGGAGGATAATTAAAAACCGCTCAGCCAGCAGCAGTGGAAAGACTGCTGCTGCAGAAGAGAGAACAGTGCACAACAAGCACGTCCCAGCTTCGGAGGGCACGACGTGCGCTGGTGAGGACCAGCGAGCCGGGTGTGCACAGGTAGGTAGGCTGCAGGAAAGGCAGGGCAGGTCGGAGGCTGGTGCTGATCTCAGAGAGCTCAGATGAAACACTGCAGCTTACTGCCACAGCCCCCAGAAGCGTGAAAAGAGAGGTAGTTCCCCACCCCAAGTATGATTCATGAAAAAAAATGAAATCTCAAAATCAGGGAATGAAGTGAAATGGACAGAGGGAGGAGGAATTATGATGAAATGAATTCAAATTAAAAAAAATCTGAAATTAAGTAAAAATATTTAAATGGAATGGGATGACATGAGTTGGAATGAAAGGACCACAAATTGCCCAAATGATACTTAATGAAATCTCGAAACCAGGGAACAAAGTGGAACAAACACACACGAGATGTATTATGATGAAATGCAATTGAAAAACTCCCAAAAATTCTGAAATGGAGTGAAAACAATTAAATGGAATGGGATGACATGAAGTGCAGTGAAATGGACCAAAACTGGCCACAGTGATACTCATTGAATTAGTGAGATTTCATTTCCTTTTTAAATTGTATTTCCTTCCATCTTATGTCCTGTCCAGTCTGTTCATTTCGCTTTGTTCCCTGATTTTGAGATTTCATCTCCTTTCCATTTCAATCTTCATTTCATGAAAGGAAATGAAATCTCAGAATCAGGGAATGAACTGAACCAAACACATAGGAGAAAAATTACAAAGAATTGCAATCAAAAAGAAAAAAAATAAAATTTTGAAATGAAGTGAAAACATTTAAATGGAATGGGATGACATGAAGAAAACTTAAAAGTTCCAAATATTGCTGAAATGACATTCATTGAAATCTTGAAATTGGGGAACAAAGTGAAACGAACAGACAGAGATATGATGATATCAGATTCAGATATGATGAAATGAAATGCAATTCAAAAAAAGAAAAAAAAATATTAAATGTAATTAAAGTAATTGAATGGGATGACATGAAGTGCAGTGAAATGTACTGAAACTTGCAGAAATAATATAGAAATAGTGAGATTTAATTCCCTTTCATGAAATGAGAATTCTTCATTTCATGGAAAGAAATAAAATCTTGAAATCAGGGAATGAACAGAACACACAGGAGAGGAATTATGATTAAATCAATGGCAATCAAAATTAAAAAAAATATTCTGAAATGAAGTGAAAACAATTAAATGGAATGGGATGACATGAAGTGCAGTGAAGTGGACCAAACCTGGCCAAAAAATTAATACTCATTGAATTAGCAATATTTCATTTTCTTTCATGAAATTCCAGTAGGACCAGGAGCCCAGGAACTGCAACATGCACCTCAGGTCATAGCAGTCTCATCGAAGCCTTGGGTGATTTCCTCAGTAACTTTGCTGAATGGGTTGAAGAGACACACTTCTCTGTCTTCCCAAGCAGTGTCTCTTTTTAGACAGATTGTCGGCGCAAACCTTTCAAGAAATCACCTTGCTGTGAATTACGCTTTTGTTGCATGAAATAAAGCACAAAGGCAAATGCTGGAGCTGATAATGCAAAGTGCTCACTCAGTCCTGTGTCAACACAGATCATTTTTATACACAGTAATAGACAACATGGGGTGTTGAGGAGAAGCCTGGGCAGGAACAAAGTACACACAATAAATTTAAACATTGGCGGACCAAGTGTGAGAAGCAGAGTTCTATTGAAGTAGAGGCATTTTGCTTCCCCAGTTATACAAAAAAGAATTGCAGATCAATTAGAATGAAGAGAAGTTTGACCAGTTATATGTGCTAAACTGCTTCTACACACAGACCTCAGAGCCTCTCTCAGATGCCACCTGAAGTAACCAAGAAAAGCCTCTGACTCTGCAAAGGGAAGTGGGAAAAGGGGTGTGCAGGTAGGGCTGCAGTTTGTCTCTAATAGCATCTCAGAAATTAAAAAAAAATGTTTTCCCCTTGAAAAATTAATAGCTTTTCCAAATGAACCATGCATCCAGAAGGAGATGCTGAACTTGATCCGCCATGGGTGAAACCAAGACTTGGTACACAATCAGCTGAGCCCACATGGCCTTCTCTGCTTAAAGGAAGGGATTGTCTTCCTCACTCCCTTGTATTTCTTTACTTCTCCACTTCCCCTCATCCTAACCTTTCCTTCTTCTGGCCCTTTGAGCCCTTTCTTGTTGCCCACCAAACCCTCCAGTGAACTATATGAATCGTTAGCCTGGCAGGATGTGATCCTAATTTCTGGGGTGGTTTCTGCTGTCTTAGTGAGTTAAAGCCACTCAGGGTATGACATGTGCAAGGTAAGAAGATGTTAGATACAGCTGGAAGAAAAAAAAATCTTTGTTCAAAAGGGAGTAACACAGTGCCAAAACCTAGTGAAGTGTTTCAATATTTTGCAGGAAATAAACCTAGAGTAATTCCCAACCCTGACCTGTATTTGGATGACCATATTGTACCCCAGATAAAACCAGCAATACAGAAATGGATAAAAATGAAGAGTAAAAAGAAGAATTGAACTGCTTTAATTTTCAAAGAGGGTTTCAGGACAGCCCAATTGTGATTATAATGAGCATCTTTTGTTTCCTCTGTGGGAGATCTCTAGGGATACAGTTGCTATAAAAATAGAGGCTCAGCAAACTGGTAGGACATGATTACAGGACCTGTGCCATGCTGCTACACAAAGCATAGTTCAAGACACACACAAAATATTTTCTCTGAAGAGGTGGAGTTAATTGCAAATTCTCTTGGTTTCACCAAAATCTGCATCATGGGTTCATTTCATGAAGCCTGAATGAAGGAAATGTGAACAGCTGGGATACCAGAGGCAGAGTGAAAAGGAGGAAGAATTCAGTGCAGGGGAAAATGCAAAAATACAAACTGAATGAGGTTTAATACATCAGGGATGAACCCTGCTTTGACTTTTTAAAATAATGTCCCTTATCCTGAAGACACAATGCTAGATGTTATAACTACTGTCCTCTGAAGCCTGATGTTTCAAAATAATGAAGGCTAAAGTTCCATTGGATGTTTATTTAAGGACTAACACATTTAGCAGCCGTAAAGCCTAACCATGTCTTGCTGTTTGTCCACTAAATCACACTATTCTCTAGCAGTGAGATGTATACTCTGTTTAGCTGTCCTGCCTGCCCCAAAACTAGAGTTTTCTCACTGAATGTGCCACTTGGTTGTAGAGTTCTTGTTCTAGACTTTGAATTTAGGGCTGGTCAAGAGGGATATGAGAAACATCTTTGAAACAGCTGACCTCCTGCCCGGCAGCTCAGGAGCAACACAGGCAACACATGAAAAAAGGAACAGTTTTTCTTTTGTAAGGGTTTAAGCAGCAAACAGTAACTCCTGGAACACAGAGCTGTGGGACACTCATTCATTCCAGTGACACAGCGCCTTGCCCACAGCTTACTGCTCTCTGCACCATGGGATGATGGACAGGTCGGAGGGAATGAGGGTTTTCTCATGGCAGGCACTATCCTAAAACAAAGCAGGCTGCCCATGTTTCATTTACAATTTCAGTGGGAGTTTTGCTCTCTTGAACCCAGTGTGCTTTGGTCCATGGATCCTATCCAGGAGAAAGTTTCATCGAAGCTCAGCTACTCGCTGAATCTGTGCTTGAGTGGACTGTTAAGTCTTGGTGCCCTGGCATTCGGGCTGCTGAAATGCGACACAACACCTTGAAGTCTCAAATCTTCATGTCAAGCTTCTCATTTACCTAAGTCACTGACAGGCTTTCATCTCATTCAGATAAGCTGCTCTCAGTGTTTAGAGTGTCATCCTTACAGCCCAGTCTAACTTCTCTGCTGAGCCTCTTAGCCCAGTGACAGTTTTATAGCTCTCACCCCTACTGTGTATGTGCCAGACCCGGAATGACAATCTTCAGAACTCAAATAAATTGTGCCCCAAAGTTGTGAGTTTTGTCCAAAAACTGTAAGCTCAGATAGATTACTTAGGGACAACTTCAATTTCCCTTAGTCTGTATTTCCCTATCTGTTGCTGGCTGGAGATCTGGGCTTTAGAAAGAAGGAAAGAACAAAGACATTAATTCCCTGCTCCAGGAGACAGACCTGCAAGACATCAGAAATCCGTAAAATCCTGAGCTGGCAGCACCCCCAGCCCTGGGGTCTCAAAAGTGCCACTGGGTGAAACCATGCGCCATAGCTCATCAGCACAGAGCAAATGCAAACTTTATTGTGTAATCATTGTCGCTGGAAGAATTATCTATTCTTTATCTCTGTGAGAGCGTGAGAGATTAAGTTTGGAAGCCTATTAGCAACCACTGAAATGCCATTGTTATCATTCACTGTTAATCATCACGCCTGGCTCTAATGCACTTAATCTGAGCAGTTGAGGCTTGGGCTGTAAATGAGAGTCAGCCAAGTGGGAGAGAGGTGGAAAATGCCCATGGCTCTTGCGTGGGGCTGGCATTTTCTGCTCATGGCAGCTTTTGAGTCAAATAAAGACCCCAGCAGCAGGGTGGGAACTCCTGGCAGATTCTTCCAGATCCCTAACTGATTACAGCTGGTCTTGGCAGTACATTTAAATGGCACAGGGAGATAGCAGAAAAGCTCCCTGTCATCAAACATCCCACACAGGACTAACAGACATGCTGAGGAAGCCAGCCCCTGGTCAGGGAAAATGGTTCTTGGGGTCTTTTTGGAAACTCTTGCCTGCCAGCTGTTAATGGATGGGGCTGAACTGCAGTCTGCATGTTAATGAGCCTATTATGAGCGGCACTTTATCTTGTGACAAAGGTGGATTTAATGGAGTTGAAAGGTTTCCCAGAGTAAATTCTAAATGTCCTAATAATGCAATGAAGAATCTATTAGTGTATTTATTAATTACAACACAGCCATGTTTCTGCAAGCCTGTTTCAGCACCCCCAGTATGTGGCTTTCCCAGTACAGAAAGCTCACAGGGGCGTGTCCTGCAACCTGAAGATGAGAACCTGCGGTTGGTGTCACAGCCCTTCTAGAAGCCCTTAACATGGTATTCCTTATCTCATCTTGCACTTTTACTTCCACTCTACTTTATCTGGCAGTAATTCTAGCCTTGATGTCTGTGAGGAGCTCTAGGTGCTTATCACCCAAATGCTTCAAAACACCTCCTCAGCCTGTATGTCACTGTCACAGTTCTGGAGTGGGATGAAGACTCATCTCATGTAGATTTGGGCCAAGTCTCACAGCTCCCCAGGCATACCCCATTGTTTCTCTGGGCTGTTTTGATGAGGCTTTACCTGTACCATGAATCTTCCAGCAGAAGTGATGGTCACGTCAGCTTGCACAGTGCCTGCTTTTACAAGGTACTGTGGCATGTACCAGTTGTTATTCTTTGCATGCCTGGGCTCTGATCCTTCAAAGTTCAGGTCCATCTCAAGGCTAAGATGAATTCCTTGTCTCAGGACTGATGCTGTCTTTTTTACACTACTGGTCAGAGGACTCTTCTATCTTAGATGCTCTGGCTAGGTTTCCATGAAGATTGTTCAGAGGAGAAAGGGACCCTGATGTTGTTTTACAACACTGTTAGATAGAGGACATTTTTCTTTGTCTTTCAGGTTATGATTTGCGTTAATAGACTGCAGGCTTTCTGGGGGTTTGCTGGAGTCAAGCTTTTGAACTCTTTCCTCTCCTAGGAACCAGCACACTCAGAGGTGAGGAAAACAAGGTGTGCAATTAACATAAAATTCTGGCACAGTATCGTGAATCACCATATCACCTGGGTTTTTTCTTTCTGTGCTCATCACCTTTGTCTCCTATTGAATGGCATCTGTGCACAGAATAGCTGTTTCCAATCTGCAATCCACATGTCTTTTGGCAACCATACTCATGTTGAAAAAAAAACCAAAAACCTAATACAACAGCTCACAACTTTTCACTGACAAGGAGAATATGATCTTGCCTACCTCCACCAAAGACCCCAGCTGAGAAACTTGTGGTGAAAGGAGCTGCACAGATCTATAGGAGATGCTTTCCTTCATGCCAATGGGGTCATTGGTAATTTTAAAGAAAAGCTTTGAAAGTCTATTTCAGTTGGAAAAGGGGACTAAACAGTCTCCTTCAACCCAGTTTAACTTCAAGCTCTCAGCTGTATTGTAATTAACTTTACTATCTGCAGCAGTATAAGAACACTTTCAGTCAAAATAAGAAATAACGCTGCTTCTGTAATAATTTCTATCCAGTACTGAATTATCATATCATCCTACTGTCTATTGCCTTCCTTTGCTGTGAAGCAGCTTGTCTTTGCTGACAGCAAGCAGTGGTGGGACAGAAATACTCCATCTCCAAGATTCCTGACTCACTGCCCACTCCTGCACACTCATGCTGTCTCATTTGAAGACACCTTGAAAGAGGCCGTCCTGCATGAGCCCTTCTTGGTGGCAAGCATGCCTTGCTAAGGAATTACAGATCTCATCAGAGGTCCAACAAGTTTTAATACTGTATCTAGGAGAAAAATGGCTTCATTTTTGTCTTTTAAAGAAAGAAAGGTGGGGGCATTCCGTCATTTCTTTAAAGCAAAGAAGAAATTGCTCTGGACATGGAAAGCGCCCTGTTCAGATCTGGACCATGCCAGGACTCACATGCTATCATATAACTGTGAACTTCAACATCATCACTGAAGGGTATCATTACAGTAGGAGGTCAGTCCTGATTAGCAGAAGCATCTACACACTTCTGAGAAAGAAAAGGACCATGACAGATCTGGGTATCTCTGTTCTACCACTCTTCTGGGGGTAAATCGCAGGAATCCTGGCAGATATCATGAAGGAAAAGATTAGCTTCCTGATGTTTGTCATAAGGGATCAGAGAGGCACACTAAACCACAAATAGAGCTGTTTGTATTTCTAAATCAGTCCTGAGCATGGTGGGTTTTCTGGAAAATAGAAATAATTTAAATTAATTTGTCAGCTCCTGTTTAGATCCCAGCCTGTTCCACAGCAATACATTGAGAAAAGCTGGTTGAAATAATTATTCTCAACTTATGCAATCATTCTTTTTATTTCTGAAGGCTAATGGAGTGAAAACACGCTTTCCAGACCTTTGCTAATGACAGAGTCAGAAATAATGATCGGGGACCCTTATGTTCCTCTCATAATGAGGAAAGCAACACAAAATGATAGGGATTTGAGTCCTCAGCAATCACTTGTTCTTTATTTAAAAGGCAAATGGAGCATTCAGACGAGTTCTTTAGGTTAATGGAGCCACAAATAAGGTTTTGGGGCAAGAATTTTTCACAGGTAATGCAATACAGGCAATCACTTCTCTGGAGGACAGAATTATTTACAGATGTTGAAATTTCTGTGTCACAGAGAAGCAATGTAAAAGCCAACACTGTGAGGACAAGGCAAATTAATCCTTTATTTCTCATTGCCCCAAGTTTGCGCACAAAGTGTCCCATGGTGCAGAAGCACCACATGCCCAGTCTGGGTGTCTGCTGCTGAAGTGGTACAGCATGGTCACAGGAAATGAGAGCCCAAAAAAAGATTCAGAGAAGGGGACATAGTAAATTTGAAAATCACTTCTCATGTGCCTGTCACCTGAACCTCATGTCCCTCTGCCATTCACTTCCCTGTCCCCTACCCTTGCCCAAGCCCAGATTCTGGCTCTAACCCAGCTCACACAAGACCCCAAGCAAAATGAAATGACCTAGAGACTCCTGTTCCACTGTTTGCTAGGGGTCATAAGACTGGACAAAGCAAGCCTAGGAGGTCCCTCAGAGGAGCCCTAAGTAGGAGCTCAGGCAGTTTTATCCCAAGGGAGAAGAAGGCAGAGGTAGTCATCCACACAATCATCAGCTTCAGAAAGAAGGAGTAGAGTCCCCCTGACACTGTGCTGATGGTAAGATGCAATTTCCTTGACATCTACTAATAAGAGCTAGAAGTGAGAGCCTGGAAAGACTTCTTCCCTGCTGGGTCATTCCTGCTAAGGAGATTGTACCCATTTCTTTCTCACAGGCTGGTGAAGGCAGTGGCAAAATGGAGCCCCCATAACCTTGGAGCAGTAGTTCAGGTCCAGCTCTCCAGAGGCATCTAATTTTTCGCTGCATCACCACATGAAGCAGGTTCATGTTTCTTTTACAGTTCTTGTTGTACTCATCAGTACTCCTGTAAAAAGACTTGAAACAACATCCATAGGCCGGGGACTTTTAGGGAAAGAGGCCTAACTCCTTGGTTGCTAGCACCACAAAAATTAATTTTACATCGCTGCTTTCCCTTCTAGTGCAGCAAGAAGGGAACCACCTGCATGTTCAGATAGTTAAAAGAGAGTCCAAATGCAGGTATAGCCATATAATTGATTACTCAGCAGGGGGAGGAGGAGGCAGTATATAATGCACTAAATAAGTTCTGAAAGATGTATTAGTACAATTAACAGTATCTCATTCCTTTTGATATGAAACCATCATGGGGGAAAAGCTTTTTTAACAATTACTATGATATTTATAGGTGGGTATGTACCAAGAAGCAGTCTCCTGGAAAGAAAGAGAGTAGTTCACAGATACATTTGTTTTTTATCAAAGCCTGCTTAGCCCAATAGAAAAAGAAATTTAAACCCATTGATCTGTCAGGGTTAACGACAAGAGAAGCACGTCTGAGAAATTGGTTCAATATTCAAGACCCTATTTTAATAAAGCTGTTTTCCCAGGTTGTGATCTCATCACCTCTCACGAGCTTAGTGGCAGGAGCTTTTTGAATGTGTTCAGTGGGGTGCCATGAGCATGTAGAGGAGCATCTTGAAGTGTTGGGGGAGAGCTGACCAGTCCTACAAGTCAGCACCCTGGTTGACATCTGCCTGTTGTAGTGATCCATGAAAAGAGATGTGGAGACAATGTACTCGAAATCTGTGACCATAAAAAATATTCCACAAGATTTTGTGGGCTTACATTAGAGTAAGTGATGTTTGATTTCAAGGAGGAAAAAAACTACTAAAGGAGAGCATCTATCAATGGATCCATCTTCATACATGCAACTTCCCTGTTAAGATTATTGACTTTCACTCAAGATCCTGCATGAAATCAAGATATTCCTAATAATTAACTGGAAAGAGACACACCCCCCCCCTTTATAATCTTTACATTTTCTGTAGAAATATGTGGGTTTGATGCTGTAAAGCAAATACAAGCTGCAGAAATTCTGTGCTGTGACTTTCCCTACCCTGCCCAAGAGAGTGTGAGATGCTAATCACTCTTCAAACCTCGCAGCATGAAAACTGAACCTTGAGAGTCTATAAATGAAGATCCAGCTGCAGTAAGCTGCGCTCGTGGCTTGGACAGATGGTATGAGACTGCCCAAATAATGAACTGGGAAGGGCACTTGTCCAAGAAAGTGCTTCAAGTAACTTTAAAGCAAGCACATTTGACTCTGTGTAATTTATCAGCCAATGTATGAATCTTTAGTCACAAGCAGAGCACCAAGCTCAGGGATGATGTGAGCTGCTTTAATCAGCTTGCCCCCAGGTAGGGAAAGCACATGAGGAAAAGGGCAATGTCCCAGCAGAGTGACATGTGCTGAGCACAGAGTAGGTGCTCAGTAGGTCACCTCCACCAGCTCTGATTCACTCACTGCTGGTACAACACTGTCACCGTCACCTGTAAGAGACTAACACTAACATAAGCAACCACCTAAAAACAGTCTGTGCAGGAAAAAAGACATTTGCAAAACAGTGATGGGATCTAAATGTACTACCCTAACAGATATTTCAAGATGGGGAAAAGAAAAAAAAAAAAGGAAAGAGGAAAGAAAAGGAAACGAATCATGTGCTTAGGCTGCCATGATTAAGAGTTGACTGTATCAAAACTGGTTTCCCTGCAACTCAGGTGAATGACTTGGCATTTGGCAACATTAAAAAGCATTTTATTGAAATGGGCACTGCAGACTGCACCATCGTATCTGTCTGTGTAACCACTCTGTCCCCATCGTTATTGGCTACTCCTTCATTTTGTGTGTCATTCTCAGATTTTATCAGCAGCAATTTTATACTTATTTCAAGATCACCAATAGAGAAATGGAAATAACACTGGACACAGACTATTTCCTAAAAACCTCACTCCCATCAGTCAGCATTCCCTACCTCTTTTTTGATTCAAGTCAAAATATTGTGCTGGGGCATGCTGAACATAGTGGAAAAGCACATTATCTCTCTGCAGTGTCTGTTAACAACTGATTTTGTAATCACATACAAAATGAGAGTTGTTCTGTTTAGTAGGCTCTACCTCCTTGAAAGCTAAGTTGCCTGATATTAATTATATTTCTAGTTAGAAGTTCATATTTCCCTGTGCACTATTTTGCCAGATAATAATTTCAAGTTGTTCAGCTTATAACTATCTTGACTGTTCCTGTTACACCCCTCTGAAGGGGTGGCAAAGTACTGGCAAAACCTAAGACCTTTGCAGCCATCTGCAATATTGCCAGCACTCCCAGGTTGATTAAAAACAGATGTTTCCTGAGCCAACCCTCTCAAGACTCCTAGATATATTTTGTCCTAATAGATAATGTTTAGCAGACTCTTCAGTTACTGGGAAGTAATCAGCCTTATCCAAGTCCATATGCTGTGGGTTTTCAAATATAGAGTGGAAATCATGACATAATGCCTTTGACTCCCTGCCTTCATTATAGTATCTTTAATTATCTCTGGCTGATAATGCCAGCATTCCTACTTTTCCTAAACATACAGAAAGTCCTCAGTGCATCCACCTTCTCTCACTAAATCAGAGGGTTTGTGTGCTGTGTTTAGCTGCCTCCCACTCCAGCAACCCCTTTTCTGCTGCCCCTTTCCCCTCTCTGACACTGGAAGGGTCTTGTGGTCAAGGAACAGCACAGAAGTTCTGGAGGGGATCACGAAGGATGCCTAAGTGTAATGCTAACAGCAATCAAGGCCAAAGTGGAAATTGATGAGGAAATACTAAATCAGGTATTTCCTGGGGTATGGGCTTCTAATGTGCCAAAAGGGGCAAAGAATGCTACTCTTATACCAGTTAAGCTTAAGGAAAGTAAACAATGAGTCAGGGTTAAGCAATGCCCCTTGAGAAAGGAAGGTAGGGAAGGAATTAGCCCAGTAATCCTTTTCGGATTCAGAGGCTTTCTGCAATTCATCTACAGTTCATGGGGCCAAAAGCCCTGCCTGCAATTAGAGGGAAATTATGTGAAGAGAAAAATCTGAAAATTCCCATTCTCAGGGTCTCTATGCTGTTGTACAGGGTTTCTGTCTGTCAAAAAAAAAGGTAATGAAAAGTAAGTCAATAGTTGGCACAGAGGCCATAACAAAGACAGGGACAGAAGTCATCACTCTAAACTATTAATTTTGTATCTTTTTCCGTTTCACTCATTTTTCTTTTTCCAAATTACCTGACACATCTTCTCTTTATTGCCACACACACAACTGAACTAAAAGCTTTGGTCTCAGAATAAATATGTACTACAAGGAGAAGTTTGTTATTGTAATAACACATTCACCACACACATACTCTGTATTCTAATAACTGCAGCTATGTTGAGAAATCCTCTTAAATCAAAGAAATACCACAACAAATAATGAGAATAATTTCAACAAAACTCTCCGGAGCAAACAGGGAAATAGAAAGATTGTTTGACCTTTTAATACTGTAAACACATCTGGAGTGCCCAAGGAATGGCTGCATCCCATAGCCTCCTGAACAAATACCTGATGCCTCTAATGACATCAATTTCCTGCATGTGTCTGTAGCAGCTACATGGCTCCTCTTAGCAGCAGGACAGGACAGCTGGGATTATCTGGAACAGCATTTCCCAGCTGTTTTGATTTCTGTGGGGTTTGGTTGGTTGGTGGTTTTTTTTGGTTTTTTTTTTTTTTTTTTGGGGGGGGGGTTTTGTTTTTTTTTTTTGTTTTTCTTCCAGGAACTGTCTCCATTGAGTAGGCTAAGTTGTCGAATACAGCACCCATTTCTTCTCAGTAGAGTTAGGCAATAGCAGACCACCAGGGATGCACATGTGCAGCCAGTCAAGAGCTGCTTTGTTAGTCATGACAGCCTGAAGGACCAGCTGCAGTGAAGCACACATCCCACTGGGCAGGCTACACTTCACTGAGAGAAGGAATATGAGCAGCCTGATCTCAGAGGTCTCCTAGTCCTGAAGAAACTGTGAGGGTCAGAGGGGAATTCTGACAAATGTCTGAGGCAAAGGCATGTTCACCTCCTCAGTATCTCTGTGTGGGGGAAGCAGCCTCCATAGGTTTTGGATTCACCCTGTGCAGAAGTGGTTGCAGAAAGCGGGTTCCTCATTGTCTGAGATGAGGGATGAGTGTATACACTCTCCAAAGCACCTTCTAAGGACTTCCAAAGCATAAACTTGTCTTCTTGGTACAGCCACACACAGGGTAAAGGTCACCAAGCTAATTCTGCTCTAATTATCATCCAAAGTGGAAGGTGAATAGCTGTGAAGCTGTTTTGCCCTACCAAAAGGCTAATTTTCTGGGCACTGGAAGGTCTGCTGGATCTCTGAAAGCTGAGTTTGTTAGCTGCACAGAGCTGCACTGTGCCATGAAGGCTCATCAGCTTGTTAAGAGGGGCCAAAGCACAGCTCTGGGTCAGGTTTCCAACACAGTTCTGTTCCCACTGAGTTAGGTCTGTGAAACTCCTGTCCCAGGTATTAGTACCAAACTGTTTGGAAAATCAAGCCTGAAGCTCTTGAAATCTGCCCCTTTTCATCCTCTTCCAATTACTACTGATCTCCATATTTAACAACCTGATTGTGCTGAGGGGTGGAGTGATGAGGATGCTAATAGAAATAGATTTTTGGAGTCTGATAAGCTGCATTTGGTTGAAATGTTTTAGCCATCTTTTCTTGAAAGTAACATTAGGAATGAGACAAAAATAGTAACGGTGTTTAAAATGACAGCCAGAGAAGGCAAAAGTGTTTCACTAATCTCTCATAATTCTCTGGCCATGTCAGAGGAAAGCTGTGACCTAGTGAGACTGTCAAAATGCTTTTGAGCAAACATTACAAAAGAAGAGAAACTGTAGGAATTCAGAGAAGGAGGTAAACTGTTATTTTGATGAAACTTTAATAAAGGGAAAAGAAGTGAAGAATCAGATGGCCTATTTTTACCCTGGAAAACATCATATGCCTCAAGGTTCCACTCTGGATTCCACACTGTTTAATTTGCTTTTATTTATGAACAATCTAGAAAGGACTGGAACGGAAAAAGCAAAAATGCAGCAGCCACAAATTTTTAGGTGGGTGATTAGTAAGAATTATTATGATGATGACACTGAGAAAGACCCCAGGCAACCAGATGACTGGCTCAGGTAACCAAATCCCAGTGCCAAAACACCAAAGATATGTAACATTGGAAAAGGGAAAAAACATTGCTTGCACAGGAATCTAAATGAAGGTGGGAAATCTTTACCAGAAAAGCAAAATTTTCTTTACACCCATCCCATTATCTGTACCTCCAAACTGCTGAGGGCCCTCATGGCTGCACAGTGCCTCCCCTTTACCAGACCTGCCCAGAATGCCATGGTGGCTCTGAGCAGCAATTGTCCCTGTCACCATGGGAGAGACTGTGCCCCACAGCAGGGCCACACCTCCCTTCCTGCTTCCCTCCTCCAACTCACAGCTTGGGGCTCTGCCAGTTCACCCAGACAGGTCCTCCTCGTGCCCACCACAGATGAAGACACAGATGGGGCCCTCAGGCACCCCTTGGCCTCTGTCTCAGTGAGGGACACCAAGCAGGAGAGAAGGACAGAGAATGAAACATGAAAGAGGTTGTGATGTTATAAGGAGAGGGAAAATAAAGGATGGAGAAAGAGCAGGGAGGAGGAATGGTCAAGAGCTGGGGTTTGGGAGAGGATGCTGCACTGCAGGTGGTACAAAGATGACACAAGGAGACAGTTCAAGTCATCACTGTAGATATATCCATGTAGGTTCAACCTGTGCACAAACGATAGCAGATTGCTAAAATTCATTAAAAATTAAACACTCAAAATTATTTGCGCAATTCTATGTAAGCGCTACAAATCCAGCTGAAATCCTACACATAGCATCTCTTCATAGGCTCTAAAACTTCCTCAGAGGTACTGCACAAGTTAAATGGGGATATGGTTCCTCTTAAAGCAAAATATTAAGAAGACATGCTAGGGAAAGAGCAGAAGACAAGGCTATTAGCAAGGGTTAGGTTTAAAAACCACTACAATAAGAGTGCTACAAATGGTGCAGGGTAAAAAGGAGGCCAAAGGAACAGGGAAGCTGGAAAAGCATTCTGGGCTGACAACTATTCCACCTCCAGGATGCCTGAGAGTCCTGGGTAAGGCTGTGCTGACAAAAAGAGTGAACGGGTTAATGTTGGGAGAGACACACAAACTACTGCTCCAGTTGGAGTAGGGTAGGAAAGAGCTGCCAAGGGATGGATGGTCTGCAAAAATAGCTTTCCTATAAGATGTTGCTTATCCTGACCATGACTGGGAAAGCTGGAACAAAAGTTAGCCAAGGTCAGCAATTTGGACTGAGGTGTGGATCAGAGCTTGTGTTGGGAGAGGTGCAAATCTGTCTGTATTCTTGAGTGGGGTTGGAAGCAGGCTGCCAAACCAATGCTTAAGCTGCTGAAATAATTCATCTCCTGAGACCTTTTGTACAATAATGTGATGAAGGAAGGTGTAATCTTTAGAGTATACTCACTTTATCCCTCCTCCTTAGCTCATAATGTCAGGAAAAAAGACATGCATTGAAAAAAAATCACAGCAAAATCACCACAGATAGAAAGAAATATTAAATACCTTTTGCAAACAGGTGTTTAAGCCTATGTACTCATTGCTATAGTAGACCAAGGACACAAGGTGATTCAAAATGAAAATGTATTTGTCTATGGATAACATTCGTTTCCAGAGTCATGGGAGTTAATGATAACAACAATTTTTAGAGTATATTAAATGCCATCCTTCAAGACTTAATCCAACCTCTAACTATTTTGGGATCAGGATGAGATCTAATGGGGCTTGAGAACAAGGTTGAAAGGATTGATTATCCTACATCTGCCTGCTGTGAGGTTCTTACATCTTCCTCTGAAGCATGTAGTGCTGGCCAGGGTCAGAGGCAGGCAGCTGGATAGGAAGGCACCCTGGATTAGCTTGTTTGTACTCCCCCTGCTCTGCCTTGGCTGCAAGCTATGCAAGGTTTTATGTCTGTAATCCACAGCTCTCCTTGAGGACCACAGAGGGCCTCTGAAATGCTAAACAACCCAGGGAAAGAAGCTTACCTGAAGCCATGAGTAAACCCAGCAGTCAAACCTCTGGCACAGATTTTGGCTTCTTCCTCTTCTAAATGGCTCAAGGTTTGGATGTCTTTGTTTTCAGCCCTGTATCTGAAAGATAAAGGAATTACAGGATTTCTTTAATCTTTGTGTTCTCCCAGATAAGTGTATTAGAGGAATTTTGTAGGTTATGGAAATAATTGTTTTGAATTCAAATTGAAGCTGCACCGTACTGTGTTTATTGTATCTTAGTGTCGGGCACAACTGAGCCCCACAGTTTCCTATATGTGACTGCAGAAACATCATTCCTTTTGCCCAGATCTGGATAAATGAAATAGCGGTGCTCATTCTCAGCAAAACCCAGTTTATATCTTGTTGTGATGCAGCACACACAGAGCCCAAAATGTCTCCTTAAATAGGTATTTTATTTTCAAAATTTCATGGGGAAATTGATTTTGGCTTTCAAGCAGCAAAGAACTAGAGGTGTAACCTACGGCATTATGGAGTCAGCATGCCCAGTTATTGACAGAGGAGACCAACAATTGTATTTTTGTGTAAACTTCTTTTAGTGAACATAAGAATATCTCAACTGGCTTTACCTGAGCTCTCTCTAGCCAGTTTCCTCTAATTTAACCAGAGGAGAGATTGCTGCTACTGTCAAAGATAAAAAAGAATATAGAAAAAGTGATAGTTAACAGGCAGACATGTTTCCTCACTATAAGCAGAGTTCTTGCTGGTGTCCAGAAAAATACCTTCCCACCTCCAATGGAAATATAATTTTCATAAAAGATCAAGCCCAAAATACACTCTAAATCTCACAGGCAATGATTTGTAAGCCAAGTGACCATATTTCTGGAGTGCAGTGCTCCTCTGCCTGATCAAAGGGATAGAGGGGAAGGTGAGGAGTACAATATGAACACCTCCAATCTCAGAACCTGTGGAATCTCTCTGATTCCTCCTCATGGCAGTGTGAAGCCCTCCCTGAACAGAGCAGCCCACCAAGCAGCTTAGCCCAGCACCAGCTGAACTACATTTTCACCCAACAACCCTAACATTCCTCTCATAACCTTCTGAAAATCTCTCACTCTTAGCCCTGGCCCAGTCAACAGTCAGCAGTCAGGGAAATGCAATTTAATTTACCCTTTTTCACAAGGACTCCATTCAAGTACCACATCCAGATAAGCACTAATGTTGGCTCAGTTGTATTGCCTCAGTTTCTCTTGTTAGTCTTTTTTTTTTTTCCTCTTCTGCCTTTGATAAGCTCTTTAGGTTCAAGCACTAACCTTAGGGCAATTTTTTATTTCAAAGCTGGATTACAGCCTTAACTCCCTCTTCCCATTTTTCTACCACTTAGTTCAATGCTCTCTGACTGTGAGGATGTAACACAGCAACAAAGGACCAGGAAAAAAGACAAGGGATTAAAGTATAAATGGATCTAAATACTTAATAGCGGGAAGGAAGAAAAGTGTGACCTACCTTAATCAGAAACAAAGTGGTGACAATAGGCTTCAGCTGGCTTCATACCTAATTGCTTATTTATTTATTTGGTTAGACATATATTATTTATTTTTAGGACAGCAGGTATCAAGAAAACATGAAAAGGTTTCATTCAAATGTGGCTTCAGACATGATTTGGAAATTTTCTACACTTTGGAAATAATCAGGGTATCATTCAAGGAAAAAACATAAAATCAGCTTTATGAAGACTAGCCCACCAGACAAGACGCAGTCAACAATTGCAGATTGAACCCACTGTGTGTAAATTACATAGATTTAAAGGGCCACAAGGATCTTTGTTGGCAATTCTTGAAACTTATCCACATACCTTTAAAACTGCATCTTGAAGCTCCAGGCTCTGGAGTCAAGAGATTTATATAAGTCTCAGCTCCCATCACAGAATAATACTGAATGTAAACAAGGTTCAGATATCAATAAAAAACCTCCCAACTTTCATCTATCTCTTTTTGACCTATGATTTTTGAAGGCAAAGTTATGGGGATGGTGTACCAACTTGTCTTTTGAATTGCTGGAGTGAGCAGTGCAGTACACATGGGGCTGCTGTAAATGTGCAGATCTCTCAAGGCTGTTGGCTGCATCCTTTTCTCTCACTCCAGTTGCACTGGGAGAGGGGACAGAAGATTTCAATGGCCAGTGCAAACACCTAGACTTGTGCCACCTCCTGCCTTATGGGAAATCTGGGAGGAAGACTTGTTCTGCTGAGACTTCTTGGCCTGCCCCAAAGAGAATGTGCCTTTGGGGTCCTCCAGATTGAAGTAATGAGCAGCTGAGAGTGATGCATGGATTGCTTCAACCTATACCTTATTTGCTCCCCTCCTCTGAAGCACTGCAGCTTGACTCATCACTGTAGCTCATCTCAGTAGCCTCCTGAGCTCTGAGCTGGATTGGGTTTCCTTTAACAAATCAGCCTTCTAGCCCCCATTTTAACATTAATTGATTGGAGATGCTTTTAACTGTTCCTTCTGGGTGTATTAATTTTTTACAGATTGAATTTGGTTTGATGAGGCAGGAAACCTGAAACTATTCCTGGCATCTCCTGCATACTCAGAATAACCACTCTAATGCATTCAGAGCAGCACACAGCAACAGGGTGGTAACAGAGCAGGGCTGGGGACAGGGGGGCAGAAGAAGTGGGGTAGGGTGAGCCTAGGTGGTCACCTATCCATTTCCAAAACACATCAGTAAGTGATTGCTTACCCATTCCATCTTTTATATTAAATGCTCTTTTCCCAGCAATGCAGGCATTTTGATCAGGCTTGGGCTGCTGACATTAACAGATATTAAATATACTCAGGAGAAATATGATCAAATGTTTGAAGTGTCTAGTAAATGTGCTGTTAGCTGCCCTCCCAGGGAGGCTTAGTGCAAGCTATTGTGTTTTGCTGAGCAAGAGAAAGGCTGGAATATTAGACAAGGAATCCAAAGGCAATTTTATCAGCAGTGTTATGCAGCCCTGGAACACATTGCTTTTCTATTGGAAGCTTTTCTGTTACAGCCATCAAATTACTTGCTATTCTTAAACATTGAAATGCCATTTTGCATTTTAAACTCTCCAAGCTGGCGTGTGTAAAGGATTGCCGCGCTCAACAGCAACACCTCCTTCTTCTGCCACTGTGGCAAGGCTCTGGACAGGGCCAGCCTTCGATGCTCTCTTAAACCAGACAAAGGTTTCATCCTTCCTGCTCACCCAGACAGGAGTGGGAGAAACACTTGGCCAAGTCCCTCTCTCACATAACCCTACTCAGGTCAATGTTTAGCCCTCAGATGAGGTTGACTGATTCTGTTCCTAGCAAGGTACCCTGAATCACCAAATAAGCTTTGTCCATCTCAGAGAGTGTTTGTTTCTTCCCACTAGATTTGCTATCCTTTTATTTACAGAGATGCAGTACCAGCAAACCCCAACATTACAGCTCAACTGTTCTGCTCCTGGAGCAGAGAAAATAACAGATGAGAAGATAATTGCCAGAAGAGAAAGAGGGTTGGCCACACCAGGAGTTATATAAAAGAACATCAGGAAAATAGACTGGGAGAAGATCCTCCCTGAAAAATATATCTCTTGCTATTTCTCCTCTGTTTTTCAGCTTTTGGTTTCATAAGAAGGAGCTTGAGGCTGCTCCTTTTGGCACAGGAGGGATACTGTGCCTGAGCCTGTAAGACCTCTGTTAGGTTGGGCAATGTAAACAGTCCCTTGCAGAGGTTTTCTCATCCTTAAAGCAGCATCTCTGTCCTGCAGGACTCTTCCACAGGGCTATAAAAAAACCCCAAAAGTAAAGGGCCAGTTTCTTTGGTAAAAGGCCAGGTTTCCCTTAGGGAAAAATGGCTGTTACATTTTACAGAAGAAATTCCATTTATTGCTAACTAAGGTACATAGATTAGTGACATGCACAGTATTTTTGGAAAGCATCCTCATTCCTTTAAAACTTCCCAGTATATCCAAATAATATATATACAGCCATGTCTGGACTAGATGCAAAATGCTAATCTTCAAAATGCTCCTCTCTAGCCAAAAACTCAATTCAGCCAAACTGAAGGACCAGCTTTTATTTTGTATTAAAGAATTCAAATACCATTCTTCTGGTATATTTCCACCCCTTACCTGAGGTGCTCAGTCCCAGGAGCAGCCTGAAGCCTAGGACATCCCTGAGAGCCAGGACTATGCACCTAAAGCACTCATTTAGAAGATTTGAATTCATCCTGAATTCAGTCCTGTCCACCTTTCCAAGAGGCAATGCTAGTGCCTTGTGAGGAAGGACTTGGACCATCTCATCTCATCATTATGTGATGTTGCTACAGGGCACAAGTGAGGACAGCAGAGCCAAGCATCATGCTCTGGGGTCTCTGCACCCACCCAGCCTTTAGCACCTGTACATGTTCCTTTTCTCCCTCCTTCCCATAACCTGAGCTGAAGAGCTGAATTAGCCCAGAAGTAGCCCAAGGCAGTGATTCAACGGGCTAGACAGCCAGTGCAGTTGGCTTCATTCAGGGCATTGAGATTAGTCATTAGTTGGTCATGATGGTCAACAAGGAACTGGCCAGTGCACTACAGAGGATTTTAACCCAGTGTTCAAGCACCAGCAAATGCTGGCTTTGGTGAACCAATGGTCTCATTGAGAAAAGCAAGCCCTGGGCCCTCCTGTTTTTTAGAGCAGCATGCTTATTTTAAATTCAAACCTGCTGTCTTTTTCTGCTCCTCTTTTTCTATTGCTAAAAATGGTTTTATGACAGATCTTGATGGATATGAATTGTCTGCCATATGTTGTTTCCTTTCCTGACTGTTATCTCCATATGTCAAATGTACTTGGATCTGATGATCTCCATACAAATGATAACAAAACAAACAGACAAGGAGAGGCCAGACTACAGGGGAAACAGAATCTCTACCAGAGAACTGGAATACCAGCAGACAGCCTTTCTACAGGAGTCTGTACAGTTTACATGCTGTCACTCAAAAACAGTGACTCCTTCTAGGCACTCTCACACATTAGTTGCTCTGTGCTAAGACAGGATGTGTTCAAGGGGAAATTCCCTGGGGATCCACCACCAAGCTTAGGATATACAGAGTGGTGAGAGACATAATAAATAAGGTTTGTTTTGCCTCCAGCATAACTAGTGCCAAGCTTTTATAATTTGGGAGCTTTTTCATGGTAAATTGGGTAAATTATCAGAATTACCTCAAGTGACCTCAATTTACCAAATATTTGATCTCTTAAGTCCCTTAGACACTTAAGAAAATTGGATCTCTTCTCTCTTACAGTCACTTCTTTTCTCCTTCATTTTCTTCTTACTATATTGCCATTTTTGGGGCTCATTTTAAGACTTCTCCCACTCTCCAAGAGATCCAACAGCAAGGCGTGTTTAGAAAACACAGGATCATAAATACTCCATAATGAAAGATAGTGTAAGGTTGGAATCCTACCATGTTGTCCGTAATTACTTTTTCCCTAATGATCCCAGTTTTGCTTTCCTAGAATGGACACAGGAATTGCTGCACATCCTTCAGGCTTTTCCCCCCCTGCAAAGGGCATCTGAGAACATGGGAGTACTTGGCCTGGCCAAAGTCTCATTGTCATGCCTGTTGAAGAGGACAGGATATTCCAGGGACACTGGTGGCCCTGAGGACAGGCAGTGTTGCTCCACAGTGCTTTCCTCTCCTCTCTGTGATGGGAGCTTTCTCTGAGGCAACACAGATCCGGAGTCACATTGTGCAGCCCCTGTGACCGTATTGCATCACTGTAAATCTTTCCAATGGGAAGCATATCTGTAGCCCTGCCTCCTTCCTTCTGTGCCCAAACTTTCCTCAACAGATCATGACACAGTGCCTTTCTTCCTGGCTAAATCCACAAGGAATGAAATTGTTCTTTACAGGGCAAGGTAAATTTGTGCAGTTCCTGAGAAAGAACCCACCAGCAAGGTAAAAGTTAAAAACTGTATTTCAGGTATCATAGCTTTTGACTTCCTCAAGTTCTGCATCTCTGAATCCTTCTTTTCTTTCCTTCTTCCCCTCACAGTTATTGCCCTGCTAAGCTGCTCAAGAAGGGAAGCACAGTGTTGGAGTAGAGATCTTTCCAAGGTTAGAGAAGACACCTTTCACTTTAACAAATGACAGTCTCCATCTGGTTAGCATCCCTCTCATGTGTCTGTAACAGATACAGGCAGAATTGATTATCTTTACTTCAGGCCTACTAATTAAAGCCCTGCTCTGATGTAATGGTATCACTAAAATTTCCACTTGGGTCATCTGTGTTTTTCTGTGGATCCTATTTTTTTTTTTTCAAGACAGAGGGGATTATATTTAAGGGAGTACATTTTTTAAGGGAGACCAGATAGCAAAGAAATGAAAGGAGATAATGAGTCTAAACAACCAACACAAAGGAGTTTTAAGATCTAGAGTAATTCAGAGTTGAAGGGATTTTAGGAATCCATCTAAACCAAACACAAGCTCAAAATCATCTTCAAAAGCAGTCAGGTTGCTGAGGGTGTTGTTCAAATGTATTGAAAATTTTCAAGGATGGTGATGCTACAGCCTCACGGGAGACTTGCTCCAGTGCTGGGTTGCACAACTTACAGGTTAATACAACAACCAAATAAAAGGGTTTGTGGCTGGTATCTGTCTCCAGCTATCCTTTCAGGGCAAAACATGGAAAGCAGGCTGGGTGTGGCTGGTGTTTGCTCAGAGCTCAGCATCTACCCAAGAAAACTTTAAGGCTCGGAAGAGGAGCTGGTAAATTGGTGTTTCAAGCTTTCATTCAACTACAAAGCACATCAAGGATGCTGACTCTTCGGGAAGTCTAACTCAGCCTGTACAGCCAACCGGTGAGCAGAGAGGAGTAAAAAAGGTCTGTAACAATTTGCCTTGAAGAGCTGCTCTTGTGAGCCCAGCGCTTCCCAGAGCATCCCTCGTCAGAGGACTGGCCACACTGGTCTTCAAAACCAAGAGGGTTCAGAAACTCACTTATCACTCATCATGCTGCCAATGTTTTCGTTAATCTTCCAGTGTTACACAGACCTATTTTGCTAGATAAGGTGACTGCAGCAAATTTCCTTCCAACTGTCTCATAATCTTTTCCAGGACTTTACTGAGACATCCAGGTCCACAGTACACTCAAGGGAGCAGTCACAGAGGGTACACAGGCAGAAATGAGCAGCAATGAGCAATCCAGGTCAGAGGAACAACAAACCAGGTCATGCCAGCTTCAGTGCAAAAGTGGATGCATTAAAATATCGCTCTGAGTGCTGAGCCACTGCTGAAGGAGATCTCACTGGAATGGGTGCTGAAGCTTGTGTGAGCAGTCAGGCACATGAAACTGACTGAACCCTTCAAGAAATGCCTCTTTCTAAAACTCAGGTTACTGCTTGCTAGTTTGAGTGTAGTTAACAGAGGTCAGAGGTTCCCTGTAGCTCCTGGGTGAGCCCCTCTCTTCATAAACCTTGTCACTGTTTGCTCTTGTGACGATGGTGGTCCCTTGGACCTTTCTCATCGAAGGGAAGGAGACTGCAGCAGACCTTTGAATAGTCAGGGAAAGCTGAGATGTTTCTAAGAAGTTTGAATACACATGTCGTTTATTTGTTAAATTTACTAACACCTAAGATAAAAAGCTTGCTGTTAACTCAGGCCAATACTAAGCAGACTGGTTGGGTTGCCTGTCTTCTACTTTTTGGTTGTTACTACTTGTGTATTTAGAATAATAAAAAAAAAGGTGTCTTTTGAGCTAGCTGAAACCAGAAGTTGATCCAAACAGAGTGAATAGACAGTACAATATGCTTGCACACACTGCAGTTTTTCTTTGAGTAATTCTTGAATCAACCTCTCAAGTCTAAGATTTCAGTATTTAGCAATAAAGTTCACACTTGTTAAAAGTCAAATCTTCTGGGCCACTTGCCCATAAACCAAGAAGTGCTCTTCTTGGAAGTGCGATATAAGTAAATAAATAAGAGATGGTGTACATAATTAAATTTAAATTCAAGAAAAATGGCTCTAGCTAATTTTTCTTACCCATTCAGCTTTCCAGGACTCTGGCCTTCTGACTATGCTTTGACAGGTGCTTTGAAAGCAGCAAGTAGTTAAGCAAAAGGCATTGGGATGTGGGAAGGGCTGAGGACCAGAAGGGATCACTTGGAGTGGACTGTGACCACCCCAGCATTAGGGCTGAAAGAAAGCAACAGTTTCAGACCTTCTTTCACCACAGCCCCAGTTATCGTAAGTCTGTCTGTCTATAAGGATTTACATTGTAAATAACTCCTAGTTTTGTCTCTGACCATTAAATACCAGTGTTATTGCCCTTGGGAGCACTTAATGTCTCCATCTATTTTAATTTCATATCATTTTGCACTGGTTCTTTAGAAATGCAATTTCATGCATTGCTTTGTTTCAGTCAATACCATCTAGACAAATTGAAGTCACTACATACACAAGCTCCTTAAAGATAATAATGCCCTGCGATGAAAAGAAAATATTTGACTGCTTCATATGCTTGAACAGGAAGGAATTGAAAGGACCAATACCAACATCAGACAACCTCACCATTTAGTTTTATATTTCAAGAATTTGATTATGTTTTGTTGTCAAAGTCTTGCAGCTCAGTTCAGTACTGTTTTTACCAATATACAGTGCACTTCAAAGCTGCTGGTGTAATTGCTTTGTTTAGATGGTGCCCTTTAATCAGCACAAGATCTTGCACTACAGGCAGCATATGTGGAACTCCTAGAAAGCCTTGCCAAGCCAGAACCTTCACTGGCTCTAAAAAAACAGCCCTCTCTGTGAGTGGAAAATAATAGAAATCATAAAGCTTCCCTAATTAGTGCATTCAGTTTTGGTGCCATCTAAAGACTGAAGCATGTAAGTCTCCATGTTTAAAATTAATTCTACAAGACAGAGAGGAATCGCTGCAGTGCGCAAGCAGAACCAGGAAAGATGAGAGAGGAGGAAATGGAACAGCAAAACAACCGTGGCACTAATGATTATGGCTAATAACAAGATGTTGCAAGAACTAAATTGTCCAGAGAGAGACAGAGTGTATATGTGTGTGTGTGTGTGTGTCTATGTGAGAGCATGGGACTAGAATGACAAGGGTGAACTCCCAAATCTCAGTGGAGTTGAGCAAGTTTTTTAATATAAATAACTTCTTAAATGAAGGTTATCTTATAGTCTGTTTAGTCATTGCAAAATGTGTGTTCACAGGTTTGAGATTTTTTTCTGAAATTAATTCACCATTTTAAATTGTATCTGAAAACCTGTTAATTTCAAGTAATCTACAGTTCATTCAGAAGATGTTTTTGGAAAAATTCAGTACCTAAAATTGTGCTGGTTTTGTATAGATTTCTAGATAGATTAATATGCTTCTCTATCCCTAGCTGCTGTGCCTCATTAATTGCTAACACTGATTTTCAAAGGCAGAATCTATTGCAAATTTAAAATTCACTGTCTGAAAAAAAAATCACACACGAGCTAAAATTCATGGTAAAATGTCAGGGATGAATTTTTTCCTTTTTCTAAAATTTCTGTGGCCACATACGCTCCTGGGAGCTCTGGCCTCCAGCTTCCCTCAGGAGAACATGGCAGGGACAATTATAACAACGTCCCAAAACAGCAGAGGGCTTGCAAACATTGCAGCAAAGGACTAAAGAAATCAACTTGTGGGAAAAACAGCAGTTTGAGCCTGCATCTCTTGACATGAGACACATTTCAGACAGATGTTTTGCATAAATTGAAGAGGTATCTCAAGCAAGGACAATCCCAGCAAATTCATTTGAAATCACAAATGTTGATGGCAAGTTAATTAAAGGCATCCCTGAAATGTTTGATATTTCGGTAGCGTTAATGAGCAGAGGTATCCTGAGTTTAGGTGGTACATTTGTTTGCACAAATGAAGGATGGTCACATCCCATCCTGCTAAAGCAGTACATCTCTAAATCACCCAATATTTGGGATAATGAGAACAACACAGATACTACAGCCTGTGACTGCAGCTGCTGAAGTTTAATTTTATTAAGTGACATCCAAGGAGGACAAAGTAACTTCCTGCACAGATTTGAAGATCAGAGTTGAAAAAGGGCAGTGTAAATGGTACCTCAATATAGCAATTTGTCTGTATGGTGCTAAGCAAGTCAGGGGAGGACTGTAACAGAGGGAGGACTCACACATGCCATACATCTTAAATACATTACAGATGAGTTCCCTGATTCAGATGCTCAGATGGATATAAAATGTGAAGCATAATTAAAAAGAAAAGAGTTTCTAATAGTGCAATCTACCAAGCCAAGGGACAGAATTGCCAGAAAAGGGGTAGAACCCACAATTTTGGGATGCAGACATTCAGTTTGATGGCTGCTCTGTCCAGAGGCAACTAGAGGGAAGGCAATTTGGTCTTTTCCATGTATAGCTATGATTTTCTAGCAGTGTCAGGGAAGAAACGAAACTTCTGTTTTCCTGAGGTTAAAATAATCTACTCTTTCAAATTCATTTCTATGGCAACGTGGATGACTCCCAGAGAATGGGACAGTGTGTTCTCCACTCCACTTTGTGCCCTGTCTTCAGACAGCTCTTCCCCTTCTCAGCACCTCTTTCTGGTACTTATTGCTTCCTTGTCAATGGCAAACCTACATCCATCACTGCTGCTGTAGGTTATGGCATCAGGCTAGACTCCAAAATCCATGGAGGCAGGACTGACAACAGGCAATAATTTAAATTAATAGAGATTTCCCTCCTCATTTGGAAACAACTCAGGGAAAACATAAACCTTGTCATATTTGAAAGACGGCTTAATACCACGGTCCTGAATGAGACATGACTGAGTCTTAATCCCACCGAATGAAACTTGACCTGTTTGTATTAAGGGTTTATTATTATCTCTGATATTTCTCCCACTCCAAATCCTATGTGCATCATTTACATGGGATTTTTAAATGGCAAAGCAAAATCCATTTGGAGAGACATTTTCCCATTTTAATAACATTTTCACACACATCAGCTAAGTCAGTCACTGTTGCAAGCTCAGCCTCCCTTTTCTGCAGTGATCAAAATGAAATGCCAGCTGATCTCCTGGGAGGCTACAGACTGAGCCCAGCACAGCAAGATGCTGTGGTAGGTACTGATGCTCTCAGTGAATCCCATCACTACTTATTCATGTGTTTACCAGTAATTCACCACCATGTTCTTACAGAAATCACAGGATCCTAGTCCAGCAATTTTTCCTGAGGAAGTTTCTTCATACTCTGAGACCAGAGTTCAAACTAGCCTGCAAAATGCCAAGTTAGAACTCACCTCCACAGTGGATCAGGTGAAGAAGTGGCCCTGAAGTTAACACAGGAGCTTAGAGGTAAAGATGGGAGATCTTTCCTGTTAGGAACCCAAGAAACAAATGTCAAATTCAGGCTTTGCTCTTGTTTGAACAAATTCAATTATAAAGCTTGTTTTTCAAGAAGGACCAGAATATAACTTCCTTTATTTCTCCTCCCCGCAGAACAGGTTTCTCCCTGTGTCTGCTGTAAGGAGCTGAAAGGAAAACTAGAAAGACCAGAGTTCAACCTCCCTAAGTCATGTTCAGCACTGCCTAGCTTAACCAGAGCTGGCCAGGGTTCATCCAAAATAAACACTGGGAACTCTTAGCACCAGCTATGTCTTTTTACAGGTAAGGTCCTTCTTCCGAAATGCTGTGATCACATAAACCGTGCTCATTTCCTAAGGATAATTGTTGCATTGCGTTTAGGGGGTTCCCCGGCAGGCCCCTTAGGCTGTATGTTTGCTGGCAGCGGCAGGCAGGCAAAGAGACTCCACACGGCTTCTGAGGGTGCTGATTAGATGAGGGTTTATTGGGGGTCCGACCCTGGAGAGCAGCATGGTTTCTGAGGGAGAAGGGGGGAAAAAAGGAGGGAGGGAGAGCCTAGGGAGGAAAGAGGACTACCAGACTGTCGCAGAGACACGCTTAGATTGACCACATGCACTCTGACTTGAGGTTCAACCAAGAGGACTAACTTTATTACAGCACTGACTCCATATATATAGTGTAGCAAACAGACCAGTATGATTGGTAAGCAAGGTCAACACTTCTCCAACCACACTGGTCAAGACAGGTGTCTATCAAGAGAACTCCACCCCCATGAAAGACTGTAAACTAACTATAGTTTACAGAATTGTGCGTGAGAAAGGAATTTCTCAAAGGTAAACATCAGAAGGCTGAAAAAGCATGGCTACACCAGACCAAGAGGGAGCATGGCCTCCTTGGCACAGCTTAACAGGGAGATCCAAAGTGGGCGCGGAATAAGACTTGGGCCAGTGAGATTACAGATACATGATACTGCAGGGGAGGGCTACAGCCTTGGAATAAACCGCACATCTTCGAGGGGTGAGACAGAGCATACCATTTAACTAAAAATGTAACACCACAGATAACAGCCCACAACACCAAACTATTCAGGAACCTGTGCCATCAAGACCTATAGATTTGAGTTGACCAAAAGTATATACATGTTCTTCTGAGGACACCAGAGGAAAACAACCTCACTTGCAGAAGCTGGAAATACTCTCATATCAGGGGGTCTTCCACAGTTACTACCTCCTCTCATCCCCCAAGAATATCTGTCTTCTTAATAACCTGAGCCTGACCCCCTACACTTCCATAACAGAGAGCATTTGCTGTAAGAGTAATCCGTAAGGGAGGGTCACCCAGAGTTTTATATAGGACTAGAAACCATTTCAGAAAAAAAAAAACCCAAAAAACAAAAACAACAACAAACAAACAAACAAACAAAAAAAACCCCACAAACAAAACCCAAATGTGTAGGATCACTGTATAATAAAAGACCTTTCATCCTCTCTGAGTTATGAAATGGATCAGAGGTCACACAAGTGTTTTAATTTTTTTGAGTGCATGCAGAATCCTTTGTTGTCCATTATGTGCTGCAGTTATAGGTGATTGCAGGACACCCAAAAATTATTGAGGGTGCAAACTGGCGCTGTTATAATTCCTACTTGAGCTCAGATTTTGAAAAATTAAATTTTGCTCGCAGATTGCAAGTGAATGAGGTAATGGGAAATGCTATTTTATACCTAGTAGCTTTCTAACTTTATGCCAGTTTTGTTGTGTGAGGATTGTGCTCAGTCTCAGTAATCCTGTCTTCAGACAAGAGGCAGAAGAACTAAGGAAATGTGCCACCATGTTTAAGCATTTGCTGGTAACATTCTGTGATTGGGACTGTTATAGCATCTGAGCTAGTCTTGCTTTGCACCTTGCACAAGGCATTCATGCTTGAACAAAGAACATACAAAATGCTACTCTTTGGATTTGGCAGCATGTTATAGGCATTTGGCACAAGCATAAATATCAGTGTAAAGTGCAAGGCAACAAAGAATCCAATCTCATTCACTCCACAAAGAAAAGAGGGAAAAAAAAGAAGACTATTTTGCACTTACCTAATGATAAAATTTGCCAGGGCTGAAGAGCCTTTTTTTTTTTTTTAAACATTCCTATCAGCCTTGCTTTTAAAATGGAAAGAATTGTAGCTGAAGGCAACTAATAGCTTACAGGGTCAATCTCAGCAGTGAGATTTGAATGAGGAGATGAAAGAAGTCTAAAGGGAATGAAATCCCCAGACACAGAACTATGATCCTTTTGGGAATCATTCCCATAGGGCCACTTAGCAACAGGCCACCATCCAAGCACAACACCCCTGAGAGCAGAAAAAAACCTTTCTTCTTTGTATCTTGCCCTCTCTGTTGAAAATACTGTTTTCAGCCTATTCCCTGGGGAGTCAGAGGCTCATCAGGAAGAAATAAAGCTGGCCAGTCTGGGAGTGATTGTGTCTCATGTTCTGCAAAGGCACACATTTCTCTTATCCCCAGGAAGAAAATTGCCTCATTTTATATTCAGATTCAAACGTACTGAAATTATAAGCAGTAGAATAATTACGTTCAACATGGCACACTAGATCTGACCTTAGTAAGGCAGCCTAGTGTCCTTAGCTGTTATAGGTCTGGCTCCTTCCATTTCTAGACCTGGGGATCATTTCCACATTCTCCCTCCAGTAAAAATAAGTTATGTGCTTCTTGCATCATGTCCATGTGCTCTGTGTGACCAGGGGCTAAAGCAGTTAAACTCATTCAGTTCTGTTGTGTCTTACTGCTGGCTTGGCCACTGCCACTAACATAGATACAAAGAAAGTAAACATTTACTTAGAGAGAGCAATAGACACAGCTGTGGAGTTATTTTTAACCCTTATTAGTTTGGTACTGAATTTTAACAATGCTGGAAGAAACAGTGACACAATGAACTTGCTGTGAATGTTGATGGCTCCACTGGAGTAAGAACATACCTCTTTCACAAAGGTATTTGGTATCAAAACCTGTCACAGACCAAAATCTACAAGCTTCTTCACTTCTGACCTCCAGGTCACATTGATATTCCAGTGCTACCCCCACACATCTCTGCTAGTGCTGCTCAGCCACGACCCACAGGCCCCACTATTGTAGCATCGAGCACCCCACACTATGCAGACAACTCATTCTTCTAACGGGATAGGTGTAACACAAAACCATCACAACAGTTGGAACGGCTCGTGCTTGTTCGGAAACCTCCCTGTACTGAGAAGATGGAAAGCCACAGGATGGGAGGGAGTGGGAGGAACAGATCTGTCCAGGACATATCCTTTGGAACCTGCAAATGTGGGTTTTAATCCCTCTTTTCCTTGGGGATCAGTTAATCAAAAGTACATAAGAGATGAAAATCAACACATCAGCTTTCTCCTCAGTAACAGGAGCAGCTGGAGAGAAATGTGTGGATATAACTTAGATCTAACGACTATATGCCAATTCTACTCCCCGGAGAGGTGCATACATGAAAATTTGGTTAAGAGCTTGCCCTCACCTTCCCACCCCCCTTTCCCTGATAGACAAGGAATTAAGGTTTTTGCAACTAAATATCAGAAAACAGATTATTAAAGTGCTTTCTTCTGGAATTTAAGCAAACATTGCTTATTACCAGTTCACCTTTCCCTATAATTTCGGATTTTTTCAAACCAAAGGCATGAGACATGCCTTAAACCCCTGAATTGCTACTTGCTAGGTGTAAAAGGAAGCACTCTAGCATTTGCTTCACAGGGTTGATGGAAGGATAATGCTGCAAATGCTTGAAAGACGTTCAGAGGCTGAGGGTATAGATGTTGTGGAGTATGAGGAAATACAAAAAGAACTGACTTGTGTCTTTATTGGGAAATTGCATATGTATGCATCAGACCAGGAGACTTGGAGAAAAGACTTCTGTGTTATTTTCCCAAGTCTGTCCTTGGTCTTCAAGGTGATGATGGAAAAAACACTTTGCTTCTCAGTACATCCATCTCTCCAGCCATAGTATGGGAACAGTACTACTGACCTTACTGAGGAGCTGAGGAGATTGAGAAACCTGAATTCACTCACATGCAGAATGCTTCACGATTTGCATCACTGATCATGGGTTAGAATTAACGGTGTCATTGTCCTGGTGCAACCCCAATGCAGCTGATTTTGAGCATCTCATATTTCAGCATTAAAGCAAGGAAAGCAAAAGCCAGTCTTCTTTTAACCAGCCTTGAGCAAACTGCCTGCGCTTTCTGATGTACACACCTTGGAAAAGGATGACATGGCACACTGTAGCCCTTGTGTCAAGGACAACCACAAAACACGAGGTTGCCTCTGCAACAGTGACAAGCCTCACCACCTCTTGCATGAAGCCCCATCCCTGCTCAGTGAGCTCTACAAAACAAACCACAAACAAAAACAGAGGCTACAAGAGACAAAACCTCTGTTGTACCTTTGTCCTCCAGAGCTTCCCTGGCTCACCTGGCAGAAGTTCCTCAGTGCCTATGATCTGCCTTGGAGAGCCTGGCAGGACAGCAGACGCCTCATGGCAGTTTGTCATTCAGTGTTGCAGGTCAGGGACTTGTGTTCCCTTCCCTATAGAAAGCCTCTGACAGTAGTTTTCCAAGCTTTAGTGTATTCTTTTTTTCTGAGGAAGATCCATATTCTGAAGCTGGAGAGGGTCTCTTGCACGGCAGGAATTGGTCAGTGCCCTGCTGCTTCCCAATGACAGGGATATTGCTCCTTGTCCTATTTTGCATGGCCTCAGCATTTATAGTCTGTAGCCTCCTGTACACCCTGCTCTTTGCAGTGCCACCATGAAAATGTCTGTATAAATGTGCATTTCAATAGCCATTATACTCCCAGCAGCAGCAATCGCGTTCAGTACCTCAGAGCCTGCTAATCTGCAGTAGTCATGAGGTTACTTATCTCCTGCGCTTTTCAAATACCTTGGCAGCAGATACAAAAGGGAAATGGTAGGAGTTATTCTTCTCTGGAATCTGAGAGGGGTTTTTTCCTCTTTTTTTTTTTTTTTTTAATGCTGTACCGTTGCATTACCAAGCATCACATTCAAAATCCAACGGCAAAGTTTTCAAGAGAGATAAGAGATGAAAATCTCCCAAATTTCTGCTAGTGTAAAGCTCTCAGCCCACAAGGGCAGCAAGCTGCAGGTTCCAGAGTGCTTAGTTGTCTGTTAGCTAATTAAAGCACTGTGATCTGAGAGCTTTGAAAGATTTAGTTCAGATCTTCCTTGGGGTCATTTTTAGCTCCACTACCTATTTGCTGATGAATCCTCAGCTCCAGCCTACAGGTGTTGAGCTACAAAAGTATGTTTGGAGAGGGATTCTTGTAGCCATGGACTTAGGCATTGTTAAAAGGCAAAGAGAGATGTGGCTCCACTGAGACTTCTAGTGAGGATAACGAGACCTAAAAATGTGCAAAGAAAATAAATTATGAAAAAAAATTATCGTTTGGATTGGATTTAGAATGCTGTTGCTATGCCTCTTATGGTGAAGAATTTGGGTTGCTGATTCACTTAATGTCTACCACTGCTGACATCCAAAGTTGAAGCCATTTCAGGAACTAAAAAGTCTCCCTGAGAGCCAGTCCTCATCCCTTTTTATGTTCCTAGATGGAGTGTCACAGAGTAATAGGACACTGGGAGATCTCACTGTGTGGCCAACTGTGACTGAAACAAGGCCACAAAAAAACGTATTGAGGCACAAGCTTCATGATTAACCAGCTAGGTTGGACACGCTGTTTAATAGAAACTGAGGAAAATTCTCTAATGTGAGATGAAGTGCTCCAGACAAGATCAGAGGTCTGCCAGGTGGAAATCCAGCTGTGGAGCAGGGTTTACAAAAACAAAGGAATGTAACTGGACTTGCACTTCCAAGCATGCCCGAGCAGAGCTGGATCCTACAAATGAAGAGTAATAGAACCATCTAAGGTTGGACACAGAGTGTAGCAGATGTGAAGGAATGAGGAGGATGCTGAAAGTGCCTAGCAAAGAGCCCCAAAAGATGGAGATGATCTGGTTCTTATGAGGAGATGGTAACAATACAACTTTATTTTCAGCTTATAGAAATTAAGAAACTCAACAGTTCTTTCAATTCAGCTTTAATAATTTGGTAAACAAGAGACCCTTAGTCAATGCACAATAATGAAATCTTCGTATTTGTTGTTCATCACTTAGGCTTCGGAACAAAGGGATAGAATAGGATTTTCTTCTATCCTGCTGCCCAGGGTCCCAGAAAATTCAGTGAAGGACAATGTTGAGCTCTCTGGAAGGCATCTTTATTTCCTACTGGATTTCTTCAGACATGGTAATATATAAAAATAAATAAGACAAGGCAAAGTAAAAGCGAAGAACAAGGCCTGGCAATCTAAGATAAAATGTGTTCCTTTGCTATTGATCACCTGAACCCTTTCATTCCTAGTCAAATTGGAGAGAGAAATAACTTGAGGATTTCAGAGAAGATAAGCCAAATATGGTACACCTGAAAAATATGTATCTCAAAAGCCATGGGCCAGGAGGAGAGAAATGAAGATGAATTAAAATCTGGCTTTCTTCTCTCTTCTTCCACTCCCCTCACTGAACTGAAAAGCTTCTGCCATCATCTTCTTGTAGAAAGGCAAAGGCTTCAGGCACCTGTCTTTTTCTGTGCCAGCATCATTGTAATTACATGAGCAACCACCAGTATAGTAAAGAAGCCTTTTTCTTCATTGAGTCTGCCTGGTTGTCCAGCCTGGAAGGAATATACTTGTGGTGTCTTTCCTTCTGCATCCTCACACACAGCCCACTACAACTTGGCTGCTAGTAGCTTTTCCTGCCTCACAGGGATAGATATCCAGAAGGAAGAAAGTAAATTAGTGAGTGCCAAAGGTGCCTCCCAACATGATTAGGTTTGCCTTCTGAATTATTGCTGCCACAAGCTAATGAACATTTCTCCCCCAGCTTTCTCTCACAAGGACAGAAAATTCCCTTGGTTTAACAGGATTTTCCACATGCCTGTTGTCGTGGGTACAGTCTATACAAGCCAGAAATGAGGAATATTTTCACTGTTTGAGTCAACTGCATAAAAGTAATAAAAAAAAAAAAAAAGAAGAAAGAAAGGAAGATAAGCTGTTATAGAAATCAGGAAATGCAATGAATGAGCTTAGATTTGCATTCAAACATTATGTCAGACCTCAAAGGCAGAGAAATTTGAGGTAATCTTTTGCAGTGTGATTATTTGACATCTTCTGGGCTTTTAAGTGCATGAATACAATTTTGTGGTGTATGTGTGTGAGTATGTATCTGTGGAACGAGCGTTTATTTACACACTGATTATTTATGTGAACTCTGGTGTGGGTGTGTGTACATACATTCAGGGCTTACTCTTTGAGCTGGGGGTGTTTAGCCTGGTGAGAAGGAGGCACAGGGGTGACCTTATTGCTTTTCCAGCTACCTGACAGGAGGTTGCAGAAAGGAGGGGGTCAGCCTCTTCTC
>WAAE01000563.1:0-22661 GCA_013400495.1 Nicator chloris
AGATGCATGCACTTTAATTTAAATGAAACATGCAGTCCTGAGTAAACGGTATTATGTATAGGGAGGCTGATTTCTTAAAGAGCCAAAAGACTGTTACTTTAACCACTAATTGATGTTTTCCCCACTTGATAGATTTTAATGTTGTTAGAAGACTCCTTTCCTGCCAATCTGATGTCAGCTGAATCCATCAAGTACTGTATTCTGTTTATATCAGGCATCCACATGGTTCATTTGAAGTTATTTCTTAAATATTATATTGTTAATATGTGATAACTTGAAAATCTGTCTCTCCTTTAAAAACTTATTTGCCAAAAGTAAATTCATCCCATTGCATACATCTTATAATAAATCAAAAAACAATGGAAGACACATTTTCCAATTTAAGAATTATTGTTGCATTTGCATGAATTGTACAAAGAAATATTTTCAAAGTATTAAGAATGGTAGAGACAATAAGAATATTGCCAAATACATGGAACTGTTTGGTCACTTTTAAATTCTGGAAGAGAGATTGATTTCCCTTGCAAGCAAAATGAAGTCTAGCTTTTAAAGACTCACAATCTATGTCAGAGATAAAGTCCTTAAGTGTAAGGCCTACACTGTGTTTCATTTCTGCACAAGATGAGTAGAAGGACAGAAGTGTGATAACTTCATCTTTTCTCTTAGTAGCTCTGTGTTAACTGCCATGTATTTTGCAAAGAAGTGAAGAACAAGGGAAGGGGGCAAAAGGAGTCAATAAAGGGTCTGGTGGAAATGGAGGTCTGGATTCATTGTGTTTGACTTCACTGAACCTCCTAAATTAGAAGGCAGGTAGCACTAGGTGGCTTTACAATCTATGGATGGAGGCAGACACCACTAGAAGGGAATTCAACCCACTTCAGTAAGTGATTTGGGACTTGCTATCTTCACTCCATGTTAATACTGAGTTTGCCCAATCATGCAGGAGAGCACTGAAACTTCACCCAATGCCCTTGTAGTCACGGTGCTGAAAGTATATTGTGCACCTGCTTAGAAATTAGTTCAGCCTGGCTTGCAGAAGTGATCCAGTAAATACTGACAGGAAATAGATTCCACATGGTTTGTTGCAACTGGTACTAATATGCAGTAGCCTATAACACAGAAGCAGTAGCTCACGAAGAAGCTAATTTTATTAAAAATTGAAGAGAAAAAGGAAAAGGGAAAAGGAAAAAGGGAAAAGTTAGGTTTTCTTTTCATTTGCATATTTTTTAGTGTGTTACTTCTCTGCATGGTCTGCTTAAAGAAATGCTTTCATTAACACAAATCATGCTGTTGACAGGAATTATCTGTTTTATTCTTTTTTTCTATTCTTTTCTTATGGATTAAGTTTATCATCTATGTGCTCAGTCCAGAAATGAGATGAAGGAACCTTACTTTCTTTTTCAGTAGTAATATTAAATATATATGTGTGCCACAGACCAGCTGTGCATGATGAGGCAAAGTCTGCACTTTGTGCACATAAATATGTGTGACTACATACAGAGTTTCTTCTTTTTATCAGTGTCGCATTATATAAATTTACTTTTAATATTTCTCAGGTAACTTCCTGAAATATGAAAGTTTCCTAATTTCTGTGTACTAGAAGCTAATGTGCAGTACAGCCATTAATCAAATTACCGTCATGGTAATTAGTTCACAGACTCACGCTCTTTTGCTGAAAGTAGGGAAAAGAATGGTATTAGCTGCCAACACCCCAAAAAAGGACATGCAAAAATAAATAGAATGTGTTTTGTGAAACAAAATCTAAAAGCATCCTTCTTTTCTCTTCTCTGATGACCCTGTCAAAGATCTCAGCTTGAGCCATCTTACATACTTGCTGATAACATTTAACCCATTTGTCTCTGTAGCTCACTCACTTCATTTATCTGTTATTAGTGTGTTTTTACAGTGGCAACTGCAAGAGCTCTGTTTTGGCCCAAAGGCCAGTGTTCCCACTGCAGGGAACTGTGTGAATGATTCATACTTGATTGGATCGCTGGGTCACAGCAAACAGATTACTCTTAAAAATCTCTTAAAAAGAGACCAGACCCGTGTCAAATACATTTAAATGTAAAGAACATTTTGTAATATCATTGTTACTTTAGCTCCCAACTGAGAAAATAAATCTCTAGGAATACTAGGGACTGGAAAAATCATTTTTTCTGTGAGCTTCAAAAGAATCCTCAAAAGAGTTTAGGAAATTAGTCCCAACTACTTTGACATGATTTACAGAAAGTTGTCATTAGGATAACTTATGTTTTGTTGAAAGCCACCAATATCTGCCAAGGCAATATGAAAATCTTTGAGAAAACATTAATGCATCCTGCAAAATGTTAAAGTCTTGGCACAAAGGAAAGCAGAGGATAGTCATTTGTCAAGCTTCAGCTTCACTCTATATTGGGCATAATGAAGCATGCAACCTGCAGGAACAAGCCTAGAGATTGTTCTACCGAACTCTGAAGCTGTACTCTGTTTCCCAAGCTGATCTTCCACACACAGGCTTCCCATTACTGCCCAGCTGATGGTCCTTGTGATTTCTATGGACTAATACCCCCAAATTGTTAATATCTTACAAAATTTAAGACTGGAAGTGATCTTGGATCACCCAACCTATCTGCCTATATCATAAAAGCAAAATGAAGATTGCCTACATTCAGATTTTTTCTTGGAGGTTTTGCCTAGCTTATTCTTTGATTTTCCACACATTCCTCTTCTGTAATATCTTGCCCAAAGCAAGATTAATTTTTTAATTCAAATTTCTTTTAATGTTAGACCTTGTTCACAAAATAGCTTGATATTAAAGTACCAAATTAGCAGTAAGACAGACTTGGAAATGCCATATATATTTAAGAACTACAATTTTATATCCTAAAGTGAAAAGTTCTGAAAGATAAAAGTAAAGTTGCTCTGTAGTTATGCTTCTTTTTAGATTGACAGTTGGAAAACTTTCTCACAAGTAAATTAGGTTCAAATGTCTTGATCTGACTAAACTATTCAGCCTGAGATAAGAAAGAGAGAAAATACAAGGGGGTTTTACATTATGCTCATACGGGGTAGATCTTGAAGCCAGATGAAGACTAGGCAGTATCTAATGTAAGAGGCACAGTTATGTACTGTCATAAGAATAGTTATTATATCTGTCATCTTTCAATGCCAATTCCTCTAATTCTTTGAGACATCAAACAATAAATTCCTATTTATTAGATCTTATCTGTTGCGCTAAGAGTGGAAACATATACAGGCATAATAGAGCAAATTTGTGCCCTGAGATCATACCTCTTAGCAAGGTAAAACTCTCAAGAGACAAAGAGAGAAAGTCACTCCTTTTAATGAATCACCAGAGCAAAAAAATTGGAAAACAGCTTCACCAACCCTGCGGAATCCACCACTTTTCGACCTACTCAGCTAAAAACACTGTGAGCAAGAGGAGAAAAGGAGAAGTGTGACTGTTAAGTATTGCCTGTGAAATGACTGATATGTACTACTGTTCTTGACTGAATAACACATTCCTCCCTTAGTAAAATTTGGCCAAAAAGTTATAGCATGCAAAGGAATACTGCATCTTTCCCAGCTCCCATGGAGGAGAGCTGCCAACCCATAAGACTGGCCACTAGTAAGGAGTTTTCCTCCCTTTCCCAGGGTGGGAGCCCTGTTTACTCTCCTTTTTTTTTTTTTTTTTTTTTTTTGTGTGTTCTACATGTTTTGCCCCATTTTCTTTATTTCACATCTACAGAATTCCTATTCCCGTTATGTAAAAACAATATGGATCTGTTCCGAGGAATTCCATTTTTTCTGGCCTTATATTTTTGTGTCCTGATCCTTATAATGAGTCCTGATCTTCCTAGTCTATAAATCAGTGGCAAGTGTTAAGGAGTGGCAGAATCCACTGGGCCTGAGGTCTCACAGGGTTTCCCCTTCCCTTTGACCAGGGCAGCTCTGAATCCATAATATTGCCTTGGCACCAGAGACCAGGCACACACATACATGAACACACAAACATGTACAGGATGCTTTTTCTTGATCCTGCCTCACCTATACACACTTATTCCTACCTGCATTTGCACTATGCATCTTCAGTTTCACATCTTTCAGATTTTACTGATCCAAGAATCAGTAAGTTTTCTTATTATGAAGGCAAATTTGGGGTGGGCTACAGGAAGAGTAAGTTGACAGAGCAGACAGAAAAATGAGTTGCACATGTTTGTGCATATCCTAGAGGAAAAGAAATAAAATCTTATTTATAAATGTTTAATTTAGACAAACACTCTCCAGCAATATGTAACAAAATTTGCAGATCTAATGATAGCAGTCCTTTAGCAAAATTATCTGAGCAATATGATTTGAGGTAGTGAATGTGAAACAAAGTATTTCATGTCCCTAGCTGGAGGGGCCTGCACATTAGAAGGCAGGTAATATTGGCATCCACGTCTCGTACTTTAGAACCCTAAAACCTTTCACATAACTAACACTGAAATGAACCTGTTAGCTCATGACAAATGGAAAGTATTTAATTAGGAATTCTTATAACTTGCCTTGGTGAGTCATATGTTTTAAA
This sequence comes from Nicator chloris, assembly GCA_013400495.1. Lineage (NCBI taxonomy): Eukaryota > Metazoa > Chordata > Aves > Passeriformes > Pycnonotidae > Nicator > Nicator chloris. Next base: position 4,553 of record WAAE01000563.1, read on the forward strand.
ATTATTAATTCTACTCTCCTTGAAGTGGAAATGTACTTATGAAAAGTACCCTGAATATTAGTTTAGAGATAGTTTGTATTTTTACACAATCTACTCAAGACAAATAATGTATAGAACAGCTGGTGATGATTAATTTTTTACAGAGGAAAGTGGTACTGTGAATATATTGAGGTGAGAAAGTAATAGAAATGTTTGCCAAAGAGGCATATACTTAGGTTATTTTAAATGGAAACAAAGAGAAAAAAAAGATGAATGTTTTGGAGTTGATAATGTTATATTACCTCCTTCAGTTATAAATTATAGAAAGAAAACAGATGGAATCTGGTTCTCTTTATTTTATATCTTCCTTGCCTGCTAATACAATGATCTTGTTAGCTATTAAGAAAACATGGCATATTCCTTGACTGTGTATTGCCTACTTTTGAGTTCATCTGGCCCACCAACAGGATGCCTCACAAGATTCAGACACTCCTGCATGGAGACTACAACATAAGAAATACAAAAATCTTGAGCTTCTATCTCTTTATATTTAATAGGACTTCTTAAAATACTTGTGCTAAAGCTAATTCCATTTTAAGACAGTTACAGAGAATAATCTTGTTGGGGTTGTTTGTTTTACCAGCTAGCAGAATTCCCCAGTTATCAATCCAGCAGCTGGGAAAGAAGCACCCCTGTCTGAGGCTTGGTCTGGGGACTGCCTGGCTGGGGAGCAGCTCTGCAAGGATGTGGGGGAGTTCTCAGCAGAGGACAAGCTAAACACAGGCAGCTGGGTGCCATGGCAGCTAAGAAAGCATTATCCTAGATTGTACTATGAACAGCATAGCCAGGAGACTGAGGGAAGTGACCTTCCCTCTGTACTCAGCAACTACAGCACTGTGGTAGTTTTGAGTATTGCATCCAGTTTGGGGAAAGACACTCATAAACTCGTACGAGTTCAGTGGACCAGTGATGCCTTAAGTTTCAGCTTTCATATTATCCAGATTCTGTACTGCATTGGTACATAACTCTCGACTTCATATAAAGTGTTAGCAAGTTCTCTTCACAGTTTAGTTAGACAAAACAATCCTTTTCCAGCCCGAGAACCAATGACACAGCTTCAGGCCCAAAAGTATAAACAACAGTGAATTGAGGAGAGCAGACTGGGAGGATGGGACTTCATAACCTGAAGCTGTAACTGGACAATTAACCTCAATATGCAAATGGATCAAGACTTTTAAATGTGTGAAAACGTGTGACCCGTCGTCCATCTGGGGTGTAGCCTCACCAGGCTGTCTTACTGCCCAAGGTGTATCCTTTGAAAGCCCTTTTAATAAATACCTACTTTATTCCTTTAACACTGTCTAGCCTCTGTTCTAGGTAGCCTCTCAAGGCATCACCAGCCACCAAGCTGGTCAAAGGACAGGAGTGTTTGCCTTGTAAAGAGAAACTTCTGAGTCAAAAGTTTCTTCAGCCCCATGAATAAAAGACTGAATAGCAGTTGTACAACAAAACCTCCCCAATATGTGAAAGGAAGTTACCAAAATAAGCAGAACCAAAAGATTCTTAGTGATGTATGGTGGGAGAATGAGCAACAACAGACAAGTGGAGTCAAGAGAGGCTTAGGCTGGATATTAGTAACAGTCAAGCCCCATGGGGACAGTCAAGCAGTGGAGCAGCAACCTGCTCTTACCTCACAGTGGAATCTATTTTCAGCAACCAGAAGGGCTAGAGGGCTGCTGGGGTCTCTTCCAAGCAGAATAGCCTGAAATGGTCTTCATCTGCAGTGGTGGCAGTACTGTGGTGTTAATTTTATTACCTGATGTTCTCCCTACGATTTTTGAGACTAGACAAAAGAATTAACAAGCATGCATTTATGATATTTCGTATCAACAAAATTCTAAGATCCTAAATGGAACACAATTTCTAATTACACTGTGCAAAGTGTTTAACTCTGCTGAGAAATGAAGCTGCTCTAGGAAACATGGCAGCAACAGTCTCAAATTAATTCAGCAATAGGGACTCTTCAGGTTCCGTTTCAGTGGAAGAGCAGTGCTCAGCACCGTTCACTTCTGATTTCCTGTCCATTGAACCAAAGAACCTAGAAATGAAACAGAACTTATCAGGACAATTTTTTTAAACTGAATCAAGTGGGCCATTTCCTATTTAAATTCTCAAACACCAAAAAGGAGACATTTGATAAGTGCATCTAAGAACTCAGTGCAGCCTCGTGTCTTTTAAACCAAACATAATGACTTTGAACTAACAAAACTTATGCTGACTTTACTGAAAAGATTGATTTTTCTTTCTGAATAGGTAATCTTCTGACTTCACATAAAAGGATGCCATTTACATCTTTTAAAATATTTATTTGGCAGCCATTGCTGAAACTCCTGAATGTTAATTAAGGTGCTGTTTAACTGCTGGAAAATATTTTTGTCGTGTCACCTTTGTTTTCTATTGATTCCAAAAGAGAAAAGAATGGGAACTAGGCAAATGTTGCAAAGTAAAATAGTGGGCACTCTTCTAAAACCTATGTAAAGCACAGGTAGTACCTCAGCCATTTTCAGCCTTTGCTAACAGCCATTTTCAGCCTTTTCAGCCTCATGCAAGAGACAGCAACAGAAAAATTCTATACTGATGGAATTTGATGAAGACATGCATCTGAAGATGTGAACAACACAAAGACAGAATTAGCGGTACCCTAAGTTCTCAGAATAAAAATATTAATTTCTTATTGCAATACTCACTGAAAGAATTCTCAAGTGTCTTCTTATGTTACCCATAATAATTTATTAATTTTTATCACAAATGGTGTTATTCACACATTTACGTTCTTGTGTTGTAAACTTCACCCGTATTTTTAAAATTAATTGAAGATTTAAATACAAATAATATTATTATTTTCTGCTTTTGTCTTTCGAAATTTGGTATCCATAAGAACAAGCTTTTTATGTGGATTTTTCTTGCTCTGTGGCAAGACTTCTGACCTGTGAAAAAGAAACTACTCATGTTTCTTTATCATTCAGTTACAGCAATAAAATAAATAATTTTAATTTCTAACTGTTCTCCAAGAAAAAAAAAATTATCAGTACTGTAATCAGTATTTTTTTAGCATTAGTTATTGTAGACCAATAGGTCTATGTATTGTTGACCTCTTACATAGTTGAATAGAATTGACCTCTGAATTATTCCAGTTTTTATTTTAGTTCTTTCTATAGGTGCAGAAACATAAAGACCATACAATAAAATGCCATTCAGAAAAATAATTAGGCAGGATGTGTGAAGTTCCCATTATGAGCTTTGTAAATTGACCCTTTAGAATCGTCCCACTGACCAGGTCTTGGGCCTGTTTTGAAGTAAAATATTAATGCCTTATTTTAAACAAAGACAAGTAACACCATCGCTTAAGAATATAATTCTTAGAGACATAGTTTTCTGGGTTTTTTCTGTTTTTTCAAATCTTCATGAAAGCAGCACTGAGTCATCATATGCCAACCCTAAGGATGGGCAGGAAATGTCAAGTGGAGATTTATATTTAAGTTCCATTTCTTTATTCTTAATATAAGTTCAGTCAGTAATGACTGACTGCAAAGGAAAGGGACAAGATGTTTTAAATAAACTTCAGCAATCAATTACAAACAGGGCATTTAAATATCTCATTCAAAAGGGGGAGTAATTACTCAGAATGCTTAAGAATCCTCTCATTAGGTCTTAATTGTTGAAAAAAGTAAAATATTTATACTGTTTCTGTGATCTTATATAGCAATACGTGTAACTGTAGGTAATAAATACCTTATCATTGTACACAGCATCAAATGATTTAACACATCATTTGGACCTGATGAAGCAAATTAAGCTACTAAAGAAACACAAGAAAAACAGCAAAGCAAAGCAGTAGGTATTAATAGCAGAATGTAATGACCTTTTTAAATATTCCCAGAAAAAATTACTCAATCTGACACTCAGTTCACATATAGCTCGTCTGACTTTTTCCATATTCTTTCTTCATTTTAGTACAATATACTCATGTATCCCAAAAGAAAGATAGAGTAATAGGAATCACAATCATAAAACTGAGCTGGCCATCCCTCCTTGGTAAAGGCTAAAGTGGTTGGATGTGGACACCCTGAAAAACCCAGAATTAAAATTCTTGCTGTTGTATCTTAGCCTTCTTTCCTACTGCTGTCTCTCTTAATTACCAGTTTCCCACAGACAAGTGGCACCCTTGACTGCCTTACAATCTAGCTTTCATCTACCTAAACTAGCAGAAGCATGATGAAGGCTGTAGTCTTTTGATCTACCTACTCATTGGCATATTTAGGTTAAAGTATCCAAAAAAACCTCATTAATTTTACATGCCTTCACTCTTCTTTTAGGTAACTGGGTGTTACATTTTGATAATCTCCACCATATCTATAATCAAAGCTATAAAGGGTTGAAAACCAATAATATTAAGCTTCTTATGATTCAGATTGTCTCAGGAAATTACCTCCATGCTGAAAGAAGATGACAGTGAATCACATGATTCACTCAAACTCTAAGATTCACCTGTTAAATATTTTTCATAGCCCTAGCATTCTCCTTTGGAAGAATAGGGAATGTCCTTGAAACTCTAATTGCTATACTACTCTATCTAGACTTTAAAATTTTAAGTGTAGACTTAGACAAATTATTGTAAGGAGTACTGTGCTGTTAAGACAACAGAGGAGTGCCTAATTAGTCTACAGTGGTTACCTACCTACTCACATGCTCATACTGACATTCATTTTGTGAGTTTTGAGGTTATCCATCCTCATTTCAGTGGGCTTCCAAACACCTTCTAATTTATCAAAACTACAAAACACAGCAACAACGTTAAATTGAAGACTCTATAGTGACAAAAAACCTCTGGCAGGCTCTCTGACTGGAAGCTGAATAAATCTACTGAAGCTTTAAAGAAAAAAAAAAACACTACTGTAACATTCTGTTCCACACAATACTCCCACTCCCTTGCATGTGCCTGTCAGTAATATCATTTTTATAGTGATATTTTCTCTGGAGACAACTAGAAAAGTACCAGCTGTTTCCTCCCTTCTAACGATGTAAGAGTAATTTCATAACAGTAAGTCCATCACTGGCTGGCAGAAAGCAAATAAACTTGGCAGATCTGGACCTAATATTTGGACTGACAGAACAAGATGTTTCTATATATCTCAAGAAATTTTGAACATTTTCTTTGATAAGAATTCCCTCTGTCAAAATTGTTCTTTGTTCCTTTGCATTTTCTAGAAAGGCAGAGGGGGATGGGTGGGTGGTGTTTTGTTGGCTGGGGTTTTTGCTGTTTTCTATCTGATTCCTTACCTTTTTTTTTGGCAAAGATGACTTTTACACTTAGCCAGCATCTGAATGTCATTACTGGAACTTACTCTAGTGTATATGTACCTAAATGTTGTGTCTTCCACAGAAAGTGTTCTGATAGGAGAATGCCTCTGTTCACTTCCGTGTTATTTTTGTAATAAGGAGATTTGATATTTCAACAGCATGATTTCCATGTGAGTTAGAATGCAGGAACTGGATTGCTTACTCCATCAAACTACTTGTTTAAGTCTATACAGTCTCCAGTTTATTGCAAGTTATTATAATAGTTCCTCTGTTTTATTCTTCACTTCTCTGGAAATAGGTTGACTACTCCACATCAACTTTCCAATTGATTATCTCCTTTCTTACATAATCAAAAATAGCTCATGCAGTATAGTAGCTATATTGGAAACAAGAACCTGAAAACTTCACAGAATCACAGAACTGTTGAATGCATGCGGGACTTCTTGACATCATCTAGTTTAGCTTTCCCTACTCAAAGCAGAGTCAACCAGCTAGAGCAAGTTGCTCAGGATATAATATAATCCAGTTTTCAGTGTTCACGATGACAGAAACACCACAACTATTTTGAATATGAAGAGACTGAATTTTGTTCACTTTAAACTTGGTCGCTTTCTGGCTGGCAGAAAATGAACAAAACATTAATTCATTAAACTGATAAAAAAATCTGGACAACAAGCACAAATAGTTATGGAGAAATAAATCTCGTGGTTTATATCTTCATGGTAAATAACTTTTTATTCAACTGCAAAAGACAGTACCATTTCTGCCTCATGCCCGTGTGTGTGTGTGTGCATGCACAAAAGTGCACATGCACATACATGATTGATGACTTACCTTTCTATATTAATGCCTTTAGATACATATGATTCATTTATAAGAGTTTTCTAAGAAGAAACACACTGGAATTGTACGAAAAAGTAAAGTTTTAGATGTAAGGAAGATCATAAGTGAGAGAATTCATGGTCACAGGAAAACCTCCTTGATTAAGTGGCAGTCCAAATGCTGCACATTATGTGACTAGACACTAACCATAAATAGTCTTCTTAATCCACTTGCCAGTGAAAATGACTCAATAATAAACCCAGTCAACTATCCATGCTCTGTCATTTCCTCCTCAAATGTTTAGGTCAATTGTTTTTATGCACTGCATAAACAGGGAATGCCTAGATGTGTTGTCTAGCAGAGACACACTGATCCTATCTGTTACCCCAAAAGATTTTCAAGAGGGATTCATTCTGATTATTACACCTGGGCTGTAAATCCTGTCTGGACAGTAAAGACATAGACAGTAGGCAAATTAGGAAATATCTAAAGTGTAGATGGACTTTGCAAGTGAACCTGAACCATCTGAATTGTGCTAATTGTGTAGGTTATCTCTCCAACATAAATCCAGTAGCTCTGGAAATGTAAAAAAAAAAAAATCCCTTTTCCTTTAAGAAAAATATTAATATGCTAATTATACTTGCCAGAAGCAGATTTTTACCATAACATCATGTGGCAGAATTTGAAATTTGTGCTTGACTGTTAATGATGTAAGAGTGCTGCTAATTTCATCTGACAACTAAATCTGTAAATTATAAAATCTTTTGGCTTGATGATCATATCAGCCCTAAGGAGCTACCATTTAAAAGAGATTATATGTATTGCCAACAACTGTTTCTAAAGCTGTTGACAAAAAGATAATGCATGATCTAATATCCAACAGTTTATCTCAAAATGTGATCAAGGTAATGTTTTCCATCCATTTTCACCTGGGTAGTGTAACAACAAATGTGGTTGATCAGAAAATGTGGTTAATGCAAGCTTAAATAATGATTTCACAGATTTCATCTACTGAGCAATTCCATATTCAAGGCTACTTAGTGTGCTGATAATGCTTTCTCATCATAGTTAAGAATATTACCTTTGTTTCTAAACAGCAGGGCTCACCCAACTTTTAAACAGATAGCAAGAACAAATTGAGTAGGGAGCTCAGTAACGTCTGAAGAAAAATAAACTGGATTCTATTTGATAAAATTATTGCCTGGAAGGTAGGATATAAAATCTGATGTAATGGAGACATAAACAGGAAGGATTTCAATATCTTCTCATAACCTTTAGGAATATTTATACAGAATATTAGAGAAGCACCTTAGAGCATGTTTTTCTTTCTAGAACCTAACCAGATAAACTGATGCCAGCTGCAATTTTCCAGTAACTTGTGTTTCATAACTAGTTTTCCTCTCATAGTGATAACTTGAGAAAATCTTTGTGATTTGATCTGCTAGTGAGGGGCTACACATCTCCACAAAGTCATAATTCTTCAGATATAAATGCCATAGGGTATTGGATCAGACTAACGGTGCCTGACACAAAGGGATCTCCACAGCCAATCTAACACAGCATTTAAGGATTCTCCTTGTCAGAAGTCCCTGAGGACTGCACACCAAAAGCAGAAATGGTGAGAAGGAACAGTAGCTAATCTAATCCTTCTGCATGCTGGCATTGCTCAGCTCAGGCATTGCACTCCAGGACTCTTACGGTAAAGGCACTTTGGACACTCTCCAATGTGGCTTTTTTGGAGCAGTCTTAAGTCCAAGAAAGTCCAAGACCTTTAATCCAAAGTAGGTCTGCATATATATATATTTTTTTTTTTTACTATTTGGAAAATGCTGGCTAAATTTCCCATCTCTGCTTTTCTCTGAATTGAATGCCATCAAGAACAAATGAAACCTGACTTTACAGTAAAGTATATGTATGTAGTCTGGCAATGGAATGTTTGCTCCAGTGTTAACCTCCAATTCACATATTTGGTTATTTTTAACAATAATTGTAACTACCTAATGCTAAAAGTAACCAAAACAATTTCATTCTTTAAAAAATCTTTTGTTGCATCTTTCTTTGAGACAGACAGACGTAATATCATTTAGCCTTGCACAACTGTGAATAGAGAAATAGAAATTTAATCTACACAAATCCCTGTTCCATCTTTCTCAGTAACTCGTATTCTAACTACAAATCTACAGATGGATTTAATTTCAACTAGGTAGAAATAGGTAGAAACCGGCAAACACATCATTCAAGGGAATTATCTTTGTTTTTGTCAACCTTGGACTATATTTTACATTATTACATCATACTGTACTTCATGTAAGTAGTGTGTGCACAGTAGGCTTTTTTTTCCTCTTATGCCTTTGAAGCAATTGATCCCTGTGTAAGAAAACCAGGAAATGAAACCCATTCTTATGTCTAATCTGAAACTGTTGTGCATGTATCATTCCACTTTTCAGAAATCAAATTTAAATTACAAATACCTTAAATGTGTTTTCCTAATAGCATGCTTTGCTGTTGAAGATTGATTGTTCAGCAGTGTTTCAAATTTTCCCTTTTGGTACTTTCAGTCTACCCTGTGGACTTTAAAAATTCTAGTAGTACAGTGAGCTTTCAATAAAATTTATTATCCTTTTTTAGGCTATGTATAAATATCTTAAATAAAACTTTGGCATCAACATAAGAGCACTAAAATATGTCTTCTGTTCTCTCCAGCTTTTCCATATTTTATGTGTTTGATGTTAATGTGAATGTGATATTCAAACTTAATAAATGTATGGCAAAGGGAAAAGTAAATGTCAATAAGCTTCATTGAACACTTATTAAATGCTTGTTATGTAAAAAGATCTCTTAAAGAGGTGCTATAAATCCTCTGTGCCACCATTATGTAGTTCTACAAGTTATAAATATATTTATATTCCTCCATAGAATATGTTAAAGAAGGAAGTTATTCCTATATATTAATAGAAACCATTAATGTATTAATATTGCCTTTATTGCTGAAAGTTCTTTCAGTTTTCTGCTTCTGACAGCCTTAAATTGTACATGCTACGTGTGCACAAATAAGAAACCTATCCTAAAAGAAAGGATGTTTTACTTTTACTATTTTGTTAAATCAAAACATGCAAAAATCGAAACATTTTCTACTTGTTTTTCATATTTCCAATTAAATTCTAAGAGCTCTCTTATGAAAGGACATGATTTCTCTATATTAAAGTTCTGCACAATATACATAAGATGTGTACTAAAAAACTTTTTCTTTACATCAGCTCTATGGAAAAAACCCCTAACCCTCATGCAATAAATCTTCCTAGGACCAGGATTCAGTTTTCTCTTCTAGGAGAGACTGCTGCAACAGACATGGATTGTGCCATCAGCCTCTGTAAATGAGATTCAGATCACTAGCAAAATTATTCCTGGGGCTGTAACCTCCATCCTTATGGTTCCTTCCCTTCATGGTTCTAATTCAAGTCATTTAGTAGGGTAGCATCTGCAGGGAATTGGTTTCCCTATTCACAGGATCCAACTCCTCCAAATGTCAGGTGTCTCTGGCTTAAAGGGTACTGGCTTCACAGCAGCCAGAGAAATGTTTCATTTCACACTTTGGAAAGCGCTATAAATAGTAAGAGTTGAGTAACTCTCGGTGCCTGCTGTGAAGTCCCTGGTGGCAGTGAGTGTCCCCCAGCAATGAAGGTAAGAGATACGCTAAGAACCAACACGCACACGTTTCCACCTGCTCCCCCTCAGTGCCGCGCGCCTCAGTGCCGCGGTGGGCCCCGTCAGCTTCCGCGAATCCAGCCCAAGGTTGGAAATCACAAGCAGTTGGAGGGCTGCTTTGGCAAGCATGCTGGATAACAGTTCCCTTGGTGATAGACACCAGATGTACAGATGCTGTAACTTTGAAAGAGAGTGTGTACAGTTTCCCCTTCCACAATTCAACTTAGCCGGTGTAGGGATTTGTTTCGTGACTGGGTCACTAACTTCTGGAAGCAATAGGTTACCCTCTTCCTCATTTCCCTCTTCACCATGTCTCTCATTCCCCTTTGCATTACTGCAAAATTAGCACAGGTAACCTAGGGCCCACCTTCTCCAAACAGTCTTATTTCTGTCATACAGTCTTATTTCTGTCATACAGTCTTATTTCTGTCTATTGTATAACCACTTTCTCCTTACAACTCGAGCATAAAGCTTGGCTGGAATTATCTGAGGTCCAAATTAGGGAAAAGTATAATTTAAAAAAAATGTCGTATAAAAATTTGTGTTCTGTCCTTCTATAGAAAAGGTTGTCTGTGCATAGTCATTACCTGTAGCAAAGCCAAAGCTGTGAAACACTCAAATATGGCTCCCTGTTTCATGAACAGCTAAACTGCTTCAGTTTTACCAGGGGTCACCTCTGAAAACAGCAGTTACCATGGCCAGCTAGCATTCAGTCAATTCACACCTTCCTAGGTTTCCCTGTCAGTCCTTTTTTTTTTAAAGTCAACATGCATGCTGTTTTCCACGGTCTGTTAAAAATCTTACCCTTCAAATGAAAGTGAAGCATTAAGAGATGCCTCCTAAACTTCCTAATGTACCTGACTAGTCCTCAAAACACTCCTGCTATCCTCCAGGAGTTTCTGCATGAGTGGATTGGCATGATTAGCTGTTCTTAACTGGCAGAGAGAGCAGTTTAAATTCAGAATTAGCAACAATGCAATAATTAGACTTTCATCCTCATGAATTTTAGCAGATATGAAATTTCATTTAAAGAAATAATTAAATAATAAACCTATAAAGAAAGAATTAAACACTTAAAAGAGAATTCAGGTGAATACACAAAGTGCACACAATGGTGATTCTGAAAGCTACCACTGCCTGAGCCCTGAAAACCATCCACACTTTGAACCAGCTTCCTGACTCAATTCCTGCAGAGCTCAGAGCAGAGCTGCAGAGCTGCCTCTGCCAGTCCCCACCAGAACCTTGATCCTGGCAAGACTGAACAGCTTGGTGTTCTCTCTGCTCTGTTAGCTGGGAAGCCAGGTGTCCTGCTGCCTTTCTTCAGGAGGGCTTTCCAGGAATAGGGAAGTTACGTCTCATAGAATCATAAAATCGTTATGGTTGGAAAATACGTCTGAGATCTGCAAGTTCAACCATTAGTTCAAGCTAATGCTGCCAAGTCCACCACTAAACCAACCATGTCCCTAAGCCCTACATCCACATTTCTAGGGACAGTGATTCCACCACTTCCCTGAGCAGCCTCTTCCTATGGCTGACCACTCTTTTAATGATGAAATTTTTCCAATATGCAATCTAAACCTTCCCTGGTAGAAATTGAGGCCATTTCCACTTGTATCACTTGTTACCTGGAAGAAAAGAAAAGCAAACATTGTTTTCATAATCACTTTCTTTTAAAACTTGACTAAGTTGTGCTCTTTCATTCCTTAACTCCAGTCACAAATGGTTAACACACACACAGATTTTTAAGAGATGAAACATTTATTGGTTGGTTCTCATCTTTTGGCTGCTTCGATTCTCTCCCATCTCCTGGGAAAGGATGTGAAAGCAATGGTGGAACACAACACTGTTAGGCCTTTCTCTTTAGTTAGTGATAGAGATTCATTCATTCATTCATTCATTCATTCATTCATTCATTCATTCATTCATTCACGTATGTGGGGGATGTGACTAGCACATGAACAACTCCTGGATCCCAAGCAGAAATCCCAGTTCCCAGGCTAACACACAGCTGAATTGCTTCCCTTAGCCTCTTCTGTAAATCTGCATGTTCTAAACAGCTTCTTCAACAGGAACAGAAAGACTGAATCACATCATTTTACTTCCTTCATATATGACAGTGTGTTTCTACTTTTTGTTCAATGTGAATGATTGTCCAAAAATATAAAGATCCAAACTACAAAATCTGCACCTACATTCAGGACGAGCTTCTGGGCCATCACTGTGAATGATTGCCCAAAAAATATAAAAATCCAAACTACAAAATCTGCACCTACGCTCAGGACAAGCTTCTGGACCATCAGTCCTGTCTGGACAGAGCTATTTATCTGCAAGAGAAAACTGAAACTTTTCAAGATTCAGGATTTCCCTCCCTGCATTTTTCTAAAAGCTACCTCTGGCCTTGGTTGGCTGCCTGGTTTGTGCCAAGTTGGGATGCATCATTCTCCCCATACACACTGTAAGTGTTGGACCTTGGGGAATACTGTCTTCTTGGATGCAACACTATCATGGCAAAATTAGGTTGTGGGATCTTATGTTTCCTTTCTCATTTTAGTCTATAATGCTTACAAACTTCCCTGTAGCAAAATCTCAATTTTCCCCCACATTACCCTTCTGTATCCTAACTAAAGTTTTGGTTCCTGTAGCATGTCAAAATATCAGCAAATAAATATAACTTTTTCAGTCAATGATTGATAATTCCAGTGGATGACTTGAAGCACAGCACTGGGGTCTGCCTGTCAGAAGTTGAGTTCTGAGCATTTTCTGAAAAACAGATGTCTCAGTCTCTAACTACATTTCTGCTTTTCCAGTTTTTTGAGCTTAGCTTGACTGGCATGGGTGAACTCCCAGACTCCCAAAAGTCAGCAGCAGTTCTGCCATTGATTTTGGATTGTCATATAAATCTTTGTCATGAGCATACAAAGCCAATGGAAAAATCAGAATATCGTGTCTGCCTATCCAACATTCTCTGACTTTCTGTTCTAGGAACGTGTACTGAAGTTTGATTCCATTCTGATATTGAACTTCAAAATGAAGGTAGCTGTGAAAAACAGTGAAAACTGACAAGTGAGATGGAATTGGGGAGATCAGTTTACATAGCCACAAAATATAAGCAGAATAGTCATTTAACCTATTTTCTCTGAGAAGTTGTCACTGTTTGCAATTTAGACTGTTTGCCTAGTACTTTCTATTAACTTTAAACTAAATAGATTTCTAATTTAGCAGATTGCCTTGGAGCCTCCTACTGGCTTTCTAGTAAGCTTGATCTTTTATTAGCTGCATTACTTTGTGATATTCATTATACATTAATTTAAATTTACATTTTTGGATTTCAGAAGTACATTCATATTAGCATTCTTTTTTACTAGCAAATGGCAGAATAATTAGCATAGAATATTTGATCTCATTAATAGAATTCATGTTTGGTCTTTTGAGGCAAAGCTCATAAAAAAGTAGTGAAAAAAACCAGTAAAATATTACTCTCTTGATATGTTTAAGATGTTTTGGTTGGTGTATACTTTTACGCTGCTTTATGTTCATTTTACCAGAAATGCATCTTTATCTACTCTTTCATGTTAAGGAAATTTTTTATTCTACCAGAATTTTTAGTTTGAATGTAAAAGTGGTAACACTCCTTATAGTGTTCTAAAGTTAAAATCCAGGAATTTTTCCTTGCTAAAGTTAGACCATGTAAAATTCTGCTAAAGAAGCCAATTTCTTCAACAAAGACCTAGAGGAATGTACTGAGCCAAGTGACTTTTTTTTTTTCTTCAACAAAGACCTAGAGGAATATACTGAGCCAAGTGACTTTTTATAAAACATATGCTGTGTCTCTCTCATGCAGGCAATTGCCTTTCTTTTGGGAGATGAGCAGAATTTGCTCCTCAGCAGTTAGAGTTTGAATCCAAGAGGGAAATGGACAGCATCCTCACAGTTTTTCAGCAGGTGTTGGATAGATCCTAATCTCAGGTTAGATAAGACAGGCAAAGGAAATCCTCGGTATGACTGCTAGAGCTGGGTTAAATGCAAGGGGTGAAGCGAAGTGCTTTTTAGATGCCATTCACCTGGTGAAGGTGCTGGTGGATATAACCAGGGTGTGCCCAGGGTGGTGGTCACCTTGCACAGCTGAGGCCATATGCCACAAGGCTCTGTAGCTACAGATGACATCCCTGTCCCGAGGTGTAGCTCAGGGACTGGAGTGAAATGACTGCCAGAATCTGTGCTCAGCCAGCTCTGTGCAGGGCCTGGCAGGCCAATTCCCACCGTGGTGGCAGAAGCCTGGATGAGCTGCCAGGGAGTGCACTGAGGAGCACTTACGTGCTGCATCCCAGGCACTCAGCTTCAGAGACAGTAACCTCTGGCAGCAGAAAGGGAGCAGGGAGCCACAGGGGAAATAACATCAACTACCAGAGTTTTTTCAGTAGCCTAGGACTGCCTGTGGCCTGACAGATTAATTAGTCTTGCTTCTGTTTTTTCTGAGTGGTAGATTTTCAAAGAAAATTACATGTGAAAAAAAAAAATCCTTAAGTTTTTAATATAAGGAAATTATTTGGTTGACATGATTTCCTACTGTTGTCTGCATGAGGAACTACCAGAGCAGGTGGGCACTTCCAAGAGAACTGTAGAACAAACTGATGGAACTTGGAGCTCTTCACTGGGTTCACTGGCACGTAACGTGTGGGAATATAAAAGGTAAAAGGGTTATTAAAAGGGTTCCCATCCCTTTTTCTTGAGACATAGATCAATTCCAACAATAACGCTTCAGCCAGCTGCACTGATGGTCAGTAACTCTAAGAGAAACCACCAGGGGTGTTTTCTGAAATGACTGCAGAAAGAACAAGAATTAAAAGTTCAAGATAGACTTTGGTATGCGCAGCAGCTTCTTCTCTATGGTCTAAGGTGCTTAACTAAGTATGGATGGATGGGAAATTAGTTCTCCCTTTGTTCCTGACTGAAAAATAAAAGGGTTTCAACTTTTGGTCTAGTAAGAAAGTCTGAATTATTAAGCAAAAGATCTTCATAAAGTCTTCTTCTATGGAGGAAACATTATTCTCTTGTTAGATCAGCCCGTGCTGGTCTGAAAGAATCCAGTTGTTGAGTTTGAGGAATAATACAGAAGGGAAGTCACTCTGGAAATCCAGATTCTTCAACCAAGGTGCTGTGCAAACTGAATAAGGCACCTCTGTGCTCTGTGAGAGCACTCTGCTACAGATTACAGCCTCATACTAGACTTTCTGTTTTGACAGGCCCTAAAGCTAAAATAGAGCTTCATGACTAAACTCTTTCAGATAAAATTCATTGTTAATTCAGACTTCCAAACATTTTATTATTTGCCATTTAGCTGAAACATGATGGTCAAAAGTAGAACAGCTGCTGGTGGCAGTCACATTTGACAATTCCTTTTCCCACCTCTGCCATTAAAAAGAAAAATAGAATATAAAGCCAAAAAACACCCACTCTGTTACCTTAGGAAAAGTAGTTGACAAAAAATATCCAACTTCACCAGAAACAGGAAAGAGACAGATTTAATCACGTATTTTTTGAAAGACTGAATATTTGGGGGGGTTGTTTACTTTAACCTATAAGAAACATTACCATTTCTCAGTCTTATAAATCTTCTGGGTTTTAATAATGGCTGAAAGACATCTCAGGTCTGTACTGAGACTAAAAATAGTCAGCTGGGTAGTTGGTTAGCTAGGTAGTCAGGCAGCTGCTCTGCTGTTAGGTTTGTTTCCACCCTGCTGTAGAAAAAAGGTGCCTTTAGGGCTTCAGTTCTAAACTGTAGAGTGGAACAGCTTGATGAAAACCTGTTTCTGTTTTCTGGCTCCAAATTCTCCTCATACTGTGCCAAAAGGTGTGTTCCATTGTTAAATGTCAAATGGATAGGCATGCCTCTGGATTTTTCATGGCTTTAAGTGCATTTTGAATTAAATTCTTTGTAACCAGCCTAAGCAAACAACTGGAGTTGGAGTTTTACTTGTGTTTCACACTCCCATTTAGTATAATTCTCTTTTGAGCCTCTTTTGTTGGTCAAACCAGATGCATACTGTAGAATAGATTACATAAGTGGTTTTGCAGCTAAAATTACTTTACCAGCCATGATTTAAGTTTTGTAAGATACAGTTTTTGCAACTGCTTTAAATGAATACTTATTATCTTAGGGATAATGAACACTTACTAACAATATTTGTTCTAAGTGAAGCAAAATGATTGCTTTTTGGTTAACAGCATATTTGCTCCAAAACAAGAAGAGCCTAGAACTATTCCCTAAATTAAGTTAAATCTAGCCAAACATACTGGTCAAAAACATTGAGTAGAATTTTCAAAAATATCTGGATTTTGTTTCACCAGTTCTTAAAAATAAATTTATTCCAACATGAATATTTTAACTGACCTATTATTTTAAAAAGTAAAGCTTTCAAAACCTTTTTATAAAACAAATACATTAGTTAATACTTCTATAGAATTTTGGGGGTTTATTTCAAATTATATATTACTTTCTTTTTCATCATATTCAACTTTTCCAAATATAATATGTCATTTCCATCAAAACCAATCTAGTTTTTTATTCACCAGGAAAAGAAATCTACCTATTTTTAATTGTAACTTTAGCAACTCTCCCTGAATATATATTTTCTTTCATTTTAAGCATAAATGAACATGAATTTGTCTATCTGAGATATTTCTATATATTTATGGGGAAAACTATATATATATAATATATATAATATGACTATAAATATATAAAACAATATGTTTTTTGCACAGTAAGCATACTTTCTAAATTCACTATACTGTATTTTTCTGCAGCATGCCATTGAACTGCAACTACTTTATTCCAAAATGCATTGTCAGCTGTTTACAACAGAAAAATAGGAGAGGAATGATTTTTAATTTTGATGACATCAATGAAGCATCATAATCAAAGTGAAGATTTTTGTATAAAGAAGTTGTGTAAGCAACTGGGTCTGTCAGACACTAGTCATTTACACACCGGCCCTTATTTGGGATTGCATTCCTAACTATGCCTTGGAAACAGATAATTATTATGCCAATGCAATTACTTCTTCCTTGAGAACGTGGTTGAAGCAGTACTAAGGTATTTCATAAAAAAGCACATGCTTCATAGAGAAATACTTCATATTTTTATATATCCTGAAAGAAATGGATGCAAGTAACAGGAGAAAAGTTATAGAGTCCCAATTTTTTAAGTTATGATTATTATTGAAATTTGACCAATATATAATGAATTTTAATTTTGTGCAAGAAAGGAATCACACTCTTGTGTATACTGTGTCATCATTGTACATTGTTTAAAAAGCATACCAGCATCTATCAGAGATTAGTTTAATGTTTGTGTCCAATACAACAATTCAAAAATAATTCAAACTGCTCCAGGTTTTAGTTAATTTCATAACCACAGTAACCAGAGAAGCCAACAGAAAACCACATCTAATCCAGTAGTTTGATTTTGCTTAGCAAGATGAGTAGGATATCTTGGTTGTGAACCTCCAAATGATCATCTGGTGTATTTTCTATAAAGTGAACAACATGACACACGATTCATAAAGGGAGAGTTAAGAAAAAACTCCTTCCTCCCCTTTAAAGTAATGGAGGTCAAAATTTTCCTGAACAACTTCTCAAGAGTTTCTTATCTCTACAATCTCCTGCCTGCCTTCAGTCAAAACAGTTGTTAGCTTCCACTGGCAGATACCCAGGGGTAGGTGTGTGGTCTGAAAATCTGCTGGAGCGGAGTTTCCAGCAACATAAACTGCCTGTTGTTTCCTTTCCCTGTAAGGGCTTGGAAAAAGACAGCTTGGCTTGAAAAATTGGCCTAGAAGTGCCTGAGTGTGCCCTGAGCAGAACTAGAGAATCAGAACATGCACAGAAGCGCCTCCCCTGCAGAGCCCTGGCCATGCTGAGGGGTGACCTTTCTCTTAGCATAAGATTGATGGAAAGTGTGTTGTACTCTAACCAGAAATCCAAATTGAAGAGGTCGTGCTAAGGGAGGAAGGGGAGATATTCATCTGTTATAGTTCCATATATATTAGCTGGATAGTATCTGTGCCAGGAGTACTCAGTGTAGCTCACATGTTTGTACTGGGTTCCTGGAAAAAGACCAGTGTTAAATGACCTTAGCCGTGCTTTAATCCCATAAATGGTTGTGCCTATTATATGCAACTTTCTCAGAAACAGCTTGCTTTCCTGAGCCTTCTTTGAGTATGCATTTATTTTCTTTTTTTTT
>WAAE01000563.1:22717-67613 GCA_013400495.1 Nicator chloris
CTTGTGCTTGTTTCAAGAGTCCATTATTTTTTTTTTTTTTTTCCCATTTTTTGTAGATCTTTTTCATTCTGTTATTATTAAACTTCTTGTTATAAGCATATTTCTCTGATATATAGTACATGCTAAATTTCATCTCATATTAGCTACAATATTTACAACTCAAAAAAGTCTGATTTCTATTTAAATGACGTGACATCTTCAACAGCAACACATTTCCCAATAAGTTGTTTTCAACCATATAAAATTAAAACTTTGCTATTCCAGCTCTTATTACAAGAATGCTTTCTTGCTACTTAAAAAATGTTAATTTCCTACCAGATTCACGTCAGACCTTAATTCCAATGAGTTCCTCAAACTGACAGTGGCATTTCTGGTTCCGAGGCTATGTCAATCACAAACACACATTCTCTGATTAACATTATTATAAAAAGGGATTACTTTAATACATATCATTATTAATCTCAAGGTATTGTAGGAGCACTTGAAGCCAGGCTAGTATTCAATGAGCTCTTGTACAAAATGGTAGCAAACAACAAACTTTGCCTCTTAAAATCTAAGATTATAAATCAGAAATGCATTTAAGTGTCTAAGAAGATTTCTTTTTTCAGAGAAGCACTTAGGCAAATAATTTCACTGTGGAAAAGTAGGTTCTTATAAAGCAATTATTTCTGGATTAAATCTCTGAAATTATAAACCTTAGATAAAATCTTAAATTTTCTTGCACAATTGGAATAATTCCTTTAGTATTTTACAGTGCTCCCTGTGTCTGTAAAAGGTCCATACATTTGAAAAAATTTAATGTAAGGGGTTGGTGATATCACGTCTGTCATGTTGCTTATTCCTATGAAAATCTCTGATAATTCACAATGCGGATTAAAGTACAGGTCCCTTCATTTACATTAACCTGTTCAGCTTCTTGATTAATAGAATTATAAAGGTGTAGTTCTGATCCTCTTAATTTATAATCCACAAAAGATTGTTTTTCTTGCCAATTTATTGTCAATTGACACAGTATTTTTATTTATGTTTTTTCCAGTAAGGTTCATCACTTGATAAAGTGTATTTCTTTCAGTGAAGATTTAATTATTTTGTATTAATTATTTCATAGCATTATTCTGCTGAAGAACTTCACTGCACATTTATATTTTTATGTGACTAAACATTTGCATTTAATAGCTTTTGAAAGGCAAGTTCACAGCTACTCTAATTAATAACAATGATATAGTGTGGATTTTATAGCAAATTAACTGTCCAGCAACAAGGCTGAACAACAATAACATAAAAGTTATGGTGTATGCTTCATTCCAAAACTAACTTAGAGAGAAGAAATAGATTTCAAATACAGAACATTAAATTATTCTTCCATAAATTAGGCTTGCTCCTCATTTACAAACTTATATCAGAAGTATCTGACTCAGTTAAAAACCACTCCAAGTATTAGTTACAGAACACAGAAGGAGGAGAGCAGAACACTAGTGTTTGCTTACTTGTTTAAAAATACTAATCATATCATTTATGTCTTTTTTATACTTCCATGGAACGTATGTCTATAAACACCCATTGTTCTCAATTTTCTCAGAAGAGCTTACAACCATTTGCAATCACTTTGCAGAACATCTGCAAACTAGAATTCATATGTTGGCCAAAAAAAATCAGTACCACAGAACAAGTTTTTCTTGGTATTTTCTAGTGATTTCAGCAAAATTTGACTTCTAAATACCAGTCATTGAAGAGTTACTTCTGCATTTTGCATTCAAAGCTTTTAAGAGTAGAGATTACTGAGTTAAAACGCCCAAACCACCCTGATTCTTACTCACACGGAGGAGGAGGCAGAGGCATGCTGAGCATACATATTCCTTCGTCCCACTCCTTTTCATCTTGTTGTGAGAGCAAATGGAAAGTGGTGACTAAGGTCCTGACTAATGGAAAAAGAAAGAGGGAAATCCCAGCATAAATCCCAGTTGCTATGAGTAAAGCAAGGAGAAGAGCTCACCTATCTTAGGTGATGTCAGGGCATTGCCTCTTGACACCATCAGAGAGAGGGACAGAGCAGGGACATCCCAAGGGTGATAGGAAATCACAGCTTGAGAAAGCAGTTGTTAAGCAGTTGGTAGGTAGATGCAGACTGTGATGACTTCACATATCTTTGTGTTTTCAAACAGACTTGATCAAATATGTACTTTGAATTTTTTTGCTTTGGTTGCTCCAACAAGGCAAAACCCCACTTTGCATGATATACCAAGCCATTTTTGCTATTCTAAATTGATGAAACTCCTCATTAAGTAATTTTATTATTATAGACTATTTTGCTGGTGCAACACTAGGAGAAACACAACAGATTTAAGCAATAAAGCTTTCTTCATAATGTTTTTAAACAGCTTTTGTTCCTTGAGGGCATGAGGATAAGGTGTTGCATATGCATACAGTTTTGTTGCCAGTAAAGACAAAATAAAATTAGTTAAAAACCTTGGGAATTCATAATTTTTATGGAACACTTTTACTGTTTAAAAAAAATACTACAGTAATGTAATTTCTGTTTCTATTTATATTAATTGACTAACAGATTGTTTCATATGGGTTCTTTAAAAGATTTATTTTTCCAAAACTCATGTAAAGCAAAGAGGGAGGCAGATGGAGTATGCTATAATTGTATGCTGCTCTGTATTTTAAAAACAGTCTGTTGGCAGAAACCTCGTAGGATTAGCACAACCCCCAAATTTGCAGAGAGCCCACAAAATTGCTTTAATGCAAGAAGAGGTCACAGTGGACTAAGCAATATTTGTGATTCAGTAACTCGCTCCAGATAAACCAAGAAGCCCATGAAAACATTCAGATGTTGATCCTGGCACAACAGAGGTGTTTTTTACAAAGTCTGTTCTCCCTAGGGTCCCTCTGCAGTAGATGGAATAAGAATGTCCTTCCAAGGACTAACCTCAACTACCCAAGATCCTATTCTCAATAGTTTGGTCTCTGCCTCTCAGAAAGACAGGGATAATACAAAATATCTTCCACTGAGAACTGTCCTGTAAGGAGTTACTGGTCTATTTAATATTTAGATAGGAATCTAGAAAGGATCATTTGAGCAGAAAAGAACATCCCTGCTCATAATAGGTTACCAGAAAGTGCTTTGGTCCCTCAAAAACTAACTCATATTAACTACTGAGTGTCCTTAGTGGCTTCGGTTGTACTACATGTGTCATATTAAGTCATGCAGTTGTCTGTACCTTGGCTGAAGGGAATAAAAATCCAAGGTAGCTCTGCACACAGAATGGAGAAAAAGAAATATAAAATATTTTTTAAAATCAAATGAAATAGGAAGTGTCTTTGTTATAATTTCAAATTATAAGTGGGTGCTTCCTCCCATTCTTTTCTCTGTCTTTCTCTCCTTATTAACTTTGAGTGTGGAATAGCAGAAACAGACAGCACTAAGTTCATTTAGAGCCTGGCAGGGAAGGTGCAGATGTTGTAGAGCATGGAAGAACATGAGAAGTGGCTGTGAGAGGAATTTACCATCAGTGGTGGTACCACCACTGAAATGCAAGAAACAGTAACTTATAACCAGGAGTAAGCAAAGGTTAGAGAAATAAACAGATGAGAAAAGGAGTGTTCTCTCCTGCTGTGGTTTATGAAATGGATAACACATAGCTCAAAGGTCCTGATCCACTGTAGGTCAGCTCTATGAAAATGTCATACTTTTTGTTTTGGTGAAATTCCAAATTTTTAATTTTCAAAATGCTTTTTACTTGCAAAATGTTTTCATGGGAGTACCTGACAAACATTTTTATTTCCAGCAGTTTCTTCTGCAAGCATGTTTATCTGAAAATTGATGTTTCTTTGAGTGACTTAGTGACGTTTTGGTTTTATTTTTTGCTGGATAATAGTGGGTCTACTTTTACTTAAAAGATTTGTGTATCTTAAGTGAATATTCTTTCATCAGTCATCTCTTTATAGATTGTGTCATGAACTGTGAGAGATAAGTGCAATTTCAAGTGAAATATCATTGTTGCATAAATTTTACACATACATATTTTAAAATGTGTAAGTATTCATTCATGAGTGTTAGTCAAGAAAATAAAACGTGTCCTCAACAAGATAAAATACATAGTTTAGGAAAGAATTCAGGACTTGTATAACAAAAATGTCCTGAGCCCCACCTATGGAAAAATGTTTTAACTAAGAATTAATTTTCAACAATAATTTGACCTTTAAGAGTATTTCTTCTTAAGTGAGTATCATTGTGCTGAAAAAGCAAAAACCCAAACAGAATAAAAAACAGTGCAGCACACAGGGGCATTCTCAGATGAATACCTGGTGAAAAAGTAGACGTGTTCAGAATTTTTCTGTGCATCAAGGTTATCCATTTAACTGGTGTCTCTTTTACTACCTTGGAGCATGCATTTTTCCACCCTAGAAGATTTCACACATGAACGGCATAACACATTCTGTAATTATCCTTCATCCTATGTCTTTGTCACAATGTGTAATGCTGCAGTTTTTCACTCTTTGAAACAGGCCAGGAATTTAAAATAGTTCAAATAAATTTTAACCATAACTGGTATTTCCCCAGAATTCTTAGATTGCATAGGAGCATGTTTTAATTAAGGGACCTGGAAGAGGAGAATTTATTAATAATACTATTATTAATTATTGTTTTGAGAAGAAGCATAAGCGACAAAATTAATTAGTTCAGAATTGTTCTGAATTTTTTCAAACTAAAGATTTTGGATTCAGTGGGTTAGTAGACAAAATGCAGAATTCACCATTTTGAAAATCTGGACAAGAAATTTCAAGCAATTACCAAGAAATAAAGTTCTTAGTAACGCTTAAGCAAAATGCCTCTAATGATTTTGATGCTCTTATTGGCTCGTCTAGGTGCATAGAGTGAATGCAAATCAATTTCAGTGATACCAGATAGACATTTAATAATCTTTCATAAAAGGTATTTTCTACATGTCACTTAGAATTGAAACCCATAGCACAAATCGACAAAAATATAGTGCCAATTTTGTCACCTATAAAATTATTTGGTCTTTTCAAAAACATATGATGGTATGAATACCACATCATTTAATTTTATCTTCCACATATAGTCATTTCTCCGTCATTTCTCTATAAAGCACGATCACCTTCTTGTGGAAATATTTTATAGCAGCTCAAGGTTTCACAAGAGCTGTTCACTGCAAGATCTTTTACTACCCATTTTTTGCAGATAACTTACGGCGTCCCTGCAAAACTATTCTTGTGAGCAATATAAGATCATTCAAAAACATAATTGCCGAAGGTGAGCAAGACCAGAACTGGTCTTCTGTACCAGTGCCATGTGGAATAACTGCATATGTTTCATGATCACTCCTTCACTTATTCCCCCTTTCAGAACTTTGCCAAAAATTGAAGTTACATACACGTGTAATTTACGTTTCCTGTTGGGAGCACCAGGGACCCCCGAGGATGGCTGGGAAGGGTTCCCCAGACCATCCATCCCCATACTGGGACTATGGTATTTAAAGCCAGGAGCAAGTAAGTGAGCAGAGAAGTGTGTTCTCAGATCTGGTGCATTCTCAGACTAGGACAAACTCTAACACTGGCATCATTTGAAGTACCTGCTGAGCTCCTTTCATCCTTTAACATCTTCCTGTTTCTTAGATCTACTAGCAAAAACTATACAAAAGTGAGCTCACCAAACATGCCAGACATTTGGTTTCCAGAGCTTCAGCATAACCTTCATCTGGAACAAGAGTGGCCCCTGGGCAGTGCTCCTCCAGCTTGCCAGTGATAGTTCCTTCTCTGATGAAAAAGCCTCTGTAATTCAGAGGCTGAGGATAAAAGACTTAGCAAAGTAGGGTTGGTTTTTTTTCAGGTAGTTTCAGGCTGCTTTTTCTGGAAACAGAGAAAGAAAGGATCATTTTTTCACGAAGGAAGCACTGTAAGCAGAGGCAGTAGATAAAACTGTCCCAGTAACAGAAGACCCTACCATTTAGCAAGAACCTCAGGATGACACTGTGCTGTGTGTCAACATCATTCTTGTCTCAGCAAATTGAAAAGGGCATAAAGGAATGTAACGATTTTCAGGATACCTCCTCTCTGTGGCTATAGCTCACTAAGGTAGCAGCTGCTAGATGTTAACTTTGCACTGGCAGCACCTCACCCTGCCTGGCCCTCCTTCTACCCCTGAAAGAAAGGAAGAAAGAAAATAATGATGTGCATAAAATTTGAAACAGGTCACAAAAATCAAAAGAAGGCAAATAGATCTTAAATGTGTCCTAAGCCATTCCTTTTAGATGTCTGATGAGAACGAAGGAAAACCAAAAACCATTAAAATTTATCTGCAAACTGAATCAATTTTAAAAACACGTAGTAAGATAGATGGGCTTTGAGAGACTAAATTAAATAATACTTCAGCATAAGCAGCACATGTCTCAGGCTTGGGGAGTTACAGAGGACCGGAGCACAAAAATTACTTAAATTGTCCCAAACATGTAAATATAGTAAATATTTATCCTAAATATTATCATTTTAATAAATAAATACTAATGTGTATACGTATGAATATTTTTAAAGTATCAATGCAATGTGGTTGCTATTTCCTGGAATATATTCAATTATCCAATACTCTAGGTTCAGTATTGGGTAGAGGAATGGTCTCTTTGTAATGTTGGCAGCAGGTATTGATAAATACCAATTCTTGCTCAGTTTTATAATGTTTGAGATGTGATGTAGAAGATGCATGTGTCTCTGGTTAGTACCCCACATTATCCCACCTTTGAGTAAGACATTTTAGCATAAGACTGCAGCAAAGTGGTGCATGCTTGTACCTGTTCTGTAAATAGCAATAGAAAACAAGGCTGTCATTCAGAGATTCTTTAACAATTTATAAATTCACTTGAAAAGGAAATCAGCCAAGAAAGTAACTCAAGCACAAAAAGCCCTGCCCTTCTTTATTACCAAAATATTCCAAATACTACTGCATTCTAAGGGAAGTGCCTTGATGCACCACTTGGAGTTCAACAACAAAAATGCTTTTCAGTTTTAGAGTTTCTTAAGCTGCATGAAAAACCAAGTGCACTTATGAACTAATGAAATATAAAATAGGGTGGGCAATTAAGAAGAAGAGAGCCTTAAAAAGCACTTACAGAGAAGCCATACTCCCATTTTTAACTCTGTGACCCATGTTAGCTTAGCAAATGAGAAGCGCATGAGTCTGACGAGAGCACAATTTGTCATGCCATCTAAGCAACAGATTGACTGTTCCTGAGAACTCTGTTCCTTTGCATAAGTACTTATTAAAGAGGGAACAAGGATTATTTCTAAAAAACTGTATCCCAGCTATTAAGGAGAGTTTCAGCAGCCCTGTTTTGAACAGGACATAGTACCACAAACAATAATGGACTCCTGTCTTCTTCAGGATGTCCCTTTCCTCTGCATATTTCTTAAAATAGGTACTATTTTAATACATGAAGAAATATATATCATAATTAGATGGGCATTCAGTAGGTTAGTAACAGCCTTTGGAGAGATGATTTCAGCATGAGCTTTCATTTCCTTTAGGTTTAGTCAAAAAAAAGAGATATTTTCCAAAATCTGCAGAATTGTTGCCTTTCAGCATTTTTCAAAATATGTGTGTGCAGTAAGGAGTGCTTCCTGATCTTTATTATGCCACCATCAACTCCATGAAGAGTGTGGATCTATGCCAGTATGAACCAGATGCATTGGCTTTTAATTTTATCAAGTAAATAGGAACCAGTTGACCTTTTCTGTGCTATAGTTCTATTAATATCTTATTTATTTATCTAAGCTTTCTCTGTAGCTTTTAATTGCAATTGCACTGTGTTTTTACAGGCCACAGTACTTTCCTCCAGAATTTACAGTGTTAGTGAATAATTAAATGAACTCCACAGATTCTTTATATTTCATTGGGAATACATTCCTTTTTTAGTAAAGAGATACTGGAATGCACTGTTCATATCTCACAAAGAAGTTATTTTCAAGAAATATTTTGCTAGAAAATGTAGTTACTATATAATGCTTTAAGTGTTTATGAGTCCAATTTATTTTGCTGGAAGTAAGACCTGTTCCAAAACATAAGATAAGAAATAAAAAATACCATGTGCCCTGACCAATGGCCCACTTTTTTTCCTTGGAAATGCTAATGCATATATGTATATTTGCCATGGTAACTGGACCATTTTAAATTTCACATACGTGCCTTTCTTCTCTTTGTTTCTGAGTGTTTGAAAATATAATGAACCAGTAGGCTCACAAATGCTGAAGTTTTATAATGAAGGGCTTCTAAAAATGATTCCTGCATTTTAGAACTGTCACAACCTGAAATTTCTCAAAAAAGAACAATGTCTGGAAGCAATTAGTCTGGAACCATTCATTGGTCCCAGATTTCAAATGAGAAATCCTGGATCCAGTAGGAAGTCAAGATTCATATGCATGTTTTATCTCTGCTTATAATGGCACCAGTCTTGTGCATGTATAACTGTGGATGGGCAGACAGGGAGCTGGTGTAGCACTGTCCATTTAAGTAGTGTGTGGTAGTTTCCATTCCATGTGAAGCAGATTGTCTAAAATGTCCTTTAGATGTTCCTGACCAAACCTTTGGTGAGTTCTTCCAATTATATACATTTTAGAAGATAGTGCAATGCAAAATACATCCCACTGCCTTTAATGTAACTGGTATCTCTTGGGAAAAATTGAGATTTCATCCTGCCATACAGAAATATTGAGAAGCTTTATATTTGGGTACATGAAACAAATCATCAGTCCATATATTTTAAACAGGACTTTTGTGTGTATCTTGTAATGAGAACGAAATCATTAATGTCCTAGCCTTTTTTTGTTGAACTATCACTACAATAAATGGCTTTTCTGAACAGAGACCAAGAATCCCCTCAGCTCCATTTTCTAAAAATGAGCCTTGTCTGTTAAAGGTACTCATTTAAATTTCATTACAATTCCTACATTTTGCTTTGAAACTGTTATCATGATCTGGCCATACCCAGAACACAGCTAACATTTCCAGTTCTGTTGAAATAAATTCACTCCACTTACACATAACGTGTAGCTATGCTGACTTCACAGGTAGACATAAGTGGATTTATTTCTCCAGGAGTTTCTGTAATTAATCCATAAGTTATTTTTATTTCAGCCATTTGCTGTTGAAGTTTAAAAGTCTACAAATACCTGAAGCTGTGGCTGATTTTTCTGCTGAAGATAATGGGCCTGGAACTATACTCAGGCAAATATACATGTGCAACCTCTTCATTTTGTAGAGAGTGTATTCCTCTGCTCTATCCCAAAGGCGACAGACAAAAAAAGCAATTATACTATGTTACTTCAAATATTTACTGATGGCATAAGTTCAGAAAACACTTTGTAAAAGGGGGACATCTTCTACCATTCTATTCCACTTGCATGTATCTTCTTCTGTTTGATGAAGCTTACCCCATCTCTCACTAGTTTATCGGGATTTTTATTCTGCCTAGCCTTCATTGGTTGTATACTCTATTTTCTGTTACTTTTTTTCCTTTTTTTCCCCCCCTTGGCACTGTTGCTAAATCTTTGCCACTCAGTTCTTCCAGTTTTTCATTTCCAAATCACATCTCTCTCGGTCAGCCAGCAACAGGCATCAGCATCCTTCAACATTCTTTAATTATTGTGCTGAAAGTAGGCTAGAAATCTTTGGACCAAATTGAGCAGTGTTTCAAATTATAAAGTGAGACCTGAAACTGGAGTTAGATCAATGCAATACTTCTGCATCATATCTCTTCTGTAGTGGTGTGAGAAATTACTGCCTCAAATTTGTGATTAATAAATGTAGCTCACAGCTTTGTTCTTGCTTGGGATTATATAATGCTGCCCAGAGAGAAAGAACAGTCCTCCCTCTGCTGCCAGCTCCTTCCCAGTTGTGCATTACAGAAATGAGAATACTTCTTGATTTTTACCAGTGTAAATGAGATCTAGGTTGAATTTATAATTCCCACATTTTTTCAAACTCTTTGTCAGTATTTCATTTTTTTTCCTTCTAAATTTAGAAGGAGATTTTGATTCTAGCAGTATTTAAAGTGTTCATATGGGAGTTAGAATGGATAACAAGTTCAGGGAGTACATCTGTAAAATTCTCCTTAAGTGATTCCACTGGACCAAAGAGAGTAACTGCGTTGAAAGGCACATCTAACAGAATCTAAACAATTTCAGCTTCACAATTTCAGCTCGGCTTTAAATGTCAAGGATTTGCTCTTCTCTTGTAGAACAAGAGTATAAAAAGTGTGTGATCAAGATTTAGTCTTTAATTTCAGTTATGATTTACGATTCTTGCAGCAAGGGAGTATAAATTATTCCTTTGTGTTAGTTGCCTTTAATTTCTGGAAATTGGGAGTTATTGTCTTACATCCTAGGGAAATAAAGCCATATTTTGAGCCTATTTTATGAAAATCAGTAGGCAATTTACTGTTTAACTCATCTGTGCATAGCAAATCACAAAACAGAAAACTGGCAAAGGATTAGATCATCAAATAAAAAAAGAGAGAAAACATAAACTGTTTGCATTGGGTAAAAGGGAAATATATAATGCAAGCAGGAAATGTTTTGAGAGAGATTCAGGCTTTGACAGCAAATTTGTACAAACTGTATGAAAGGTTCTACTATACAAAAGCTGCTTCCTTAGCATTGTAGCAATGGGGAAAGATATGTAGCACACATGGTCTTTAAAAACTTATACTTTACAGTGGAATTTACTGAGACAAAGACATTATAGAACTTCTAAGGATGATTAAAAACTTATGCTGCACTTTTTTCTTTTTTTTTAACAGAACAATAGTTTTATCTTCAAAATCAAGTAGAAGACTAAATTATTATGGTATTTGGCAAGTCAAAAAATGTTTTCTGCTACTGGTTTTTTCAATAACATTTTGTAAAAGACACTCAATAAGCACCCTGATGCCTAAAAGTGAGTTCTTAATTATGCAAGCACCTTAAATTTGCACAAAAAAAGTGCTACATCCAAGAGGCAGCCCTCTTCTCACCCCAATCCAAGAGGCAGTCCTCTTTTCCACCTCCATGCCTCTGCCTCCATTGGGCTGGCAGTAGTATTTGGTCAAACATGGACCAAATTGCTAAGTAATCTGGAAATTAAATGTTTGAACCCGAGCCCATTCTCTGAGTCAGTTCACTGTATCTCCACCAAAGTGCTTGGTGAGCTACAGCTCAAGGCAGGAGTAGCACTCATTTAAGAAGCTGCAGTGCCAGAATGGTAGGTGCTTGTAGGGTCTGGAACACACTGGATGTCAGAGAAACCTGGGCAATAGTTGTAAAGAGGGACACCCCAGCAAGCTGGCTGTGAAAACAGGGGTGGTATCTCAGTTTGAACTGGTGGTACCTGTCCATTCAAAGATGATTGTTATGGAACTATTTGAGTTCCTCTGCATTAAGTTCCAGAGCTCTGTAAGAGTTTATGAGCTTTTGCCAAAGACCGGAGCCAAGCTGGCTGTCAAATTCCCATGGCACTGCTCAGTGTGGTAAGAGGCCCCTAAGCACAGCACTAGAGACAACACCTGCGTGCATCCAAGGGGGCCTGCTTGAACCATAATTTACCTGGTTGGGCTTACAGGTTGTCCTGCACATGCTGGAGCCGGCTGAGGATATCTTTGGTCCTTTGCATCCTCCCTGGCTGGGTCAGTGTGCACTCAGTGAGACCAATGCATCAACAACTGCACAGAGCTGTGCTTGCATGAATAATCCTGCCAGAACTGTGCTGGCCTCCCCCAGTGTCTCTGCATCTATGGTACCATTCATGTGTCAACTAAATGAACTGTCTATGGATAACTGAGCACCAGCTGTGCACAGCAGAAAATGAACATATTTAGCACACTGTACTGTGATAGTGTAAGGACAATTGCTGATTAATGGGTAGGGCTTTGTGTCACTGGAATTTACAAATATACTTCATTAACACTGGAGGCAATCATAACTCAAGGGGATGGAGAAACAGTTTCCTTAAGCTTAAGTTGTAGTGGAAGTTAGATAATCAACTGTGTAATAGGGTAGCAAAATTCAAACTAAAGTAGTGTTTATTACAGGCTTGGTTTAGTAACAGATGTAGCTGCAATGTCATCTATAAGTGACAAAATCATGTTGACATTTCTGAGGAGGAGACCTGTGCCATAAACCCTGCAAAACCTGGTAATTAAGTAGCTCAGTACACTGGAAAACAGAGGCTGTTTTCTTCTCTGGATGTCAGTGTATGGACTGAGCAAACTGTATTTTAGGGGGGGACAATAGAGAAAAGCTTGTCAGAAATATGAAATCACCAACCATTTTTGGCTCGAACTGGACAATATTGGATTTCTAGAGCAGAATAGTTATTTGCAAAGTGCTAAGTGGGGAGGAGCTAACCAAACAGGGCTGGTCCCAAGAGCGCCTGCAGGTGGTTTTGCAGCTAGAATTAAAAAAAATATTCTGGTGACAAACACACATGAGAGGCTATTTAGGTATGAACAGAAAATTACCTGCTGTGTTTCAAAGAGTAATGAGCTGACCAAGGCAAGGGGTAAATGGTGTTGTCTGTCATCTGGATGACATGCTAATAGCTGGGAAGATTTCAGATGAGTATTTACAAAACCTAGAGGAGGCCTGAAAGAAATTGCAAAGATGTGATTGTAAAGCTAACGAAGTATAGTGTTCTAATTTTTGTTGAATTTTTCCTCCTTCCATATACCCAAGCAAGGTAACGTAACTATGGAAAGAAAATTAAGGCTACATATCTTCCAAAAATTAAAATCCAGTATACATAGAATATAAATAGGGCCTTTAAGATTTCTTCAGAGCTGGGCTTTAGAGCCACGAGATGAGCTAGATGTTGCATGCTGTGGAGGGATAGTGGGAAGAGTCTGTTAGATTGACAGAATATGGTATACTCGAGAACACGTGGGATTTTATTTTTTAAATTGTTGTTTGTTAGTTTTTGTTTCTTAAGAGTAAGGGTTCTTTCAGATGTTAGATGTCCAAGCTAGACCTTAGAATATTCTGCTGCTTAGATAGGACTGTGAAATAGTCATTCCAAATGTAGCAACTTTGTTTGGTGTGATATCTGTTCTTAAGAAAAAAAGTGAAATGGCTGTGGACAGAATAAAATGGTTTTTTGTGGAAGCAAAAAAAGAAATTGAATAGTTCAATTTACATTAAAATGACACATTTTCCATGACAATAGTATGCGATTCCTCTCTTCCAGGAACTGAGCCACAGCTTCAGACACATAAATCTAGGGTTCAAAACATGCTAGATTCCCTTCCACAATATTAGCAAGAAGTAGGGGAAATTGCTAAGAAAAGTATTCAGATTTGGAATTATTAAATTCCACACAGAAAAAGATTTTTTTCAGCTCACAACAAAATCACAAAGGGTTGGTAAAAATACTTCAAAGATGCATGTTCCCCATCTGGTGACAGTGAAGAGCCTGGATCTTACCTGATAATTTTCAAGACTGTCAGAGAGATGTGCTAATCTGGGGTTTCTCTCCCAGCTTTCATTTGTTCAAGAAAAGTGTTCATTGACAAAAAAATGCTTCACTTACTAAATGACCTGTTTGTTGCAGTTATAAATACTGCCCTATAAATAGGAAAAGCCCCTGTACCAGTTAAGAAAATCACTTTTACATGCTCTGACTAAATTCATTACATAACAAAAGGGAAACTTTATTCTTTCTAATTCAGGAGATTGAATTAACCATGGAAAATACTGTCTGAGGACTAAATGTAATAATACAAATATATCTACAACAAGTATGCAAAATAGGTTTCAATGGGAAATAAAATGAAGAAAGAAGTTAATTTAGAGAGCAGATGAAGAACTCAATACATGGAAAAGGCAAGGACCAGATTTGGACAGCCATCAGAAGATGGCACCATGTTAACAAAACAGTATCATGTCACCTGTGACAGAAACCAAATGGCTGAATACTCATTCCTCAAGGCAATGCTCTGCAGAAGTGGCCAAGCAATGGAAACAGGATCTCCCAGTGCCCAGAACTTGAGGTCTGTGATAACAGCCTATGCTATTTACACTGGAAAAATGTTTGGAGAGGTGTTTTATTCTTATAAATATCATGTCAGAGAAATGTCACTGATTTTATTCTGGATGAATTTTAGACATTATCCTAGCAAAATGCAGTAAAGGTCCAGCTTTGAATGCGTTACCAAAGCAATTTGGGCAGACACATAAATAAGATTAGAGGAAAAGTAGTTGGAGAAACCCACAAGGTGGCAGCCCAAATTTCATGTTAGCACTAGGTTTGGCCTACCACCTCCAGCTCAAAAGACTTATTCAAAAGTGCTGCTTTGCATTCCATTTCCTAAAAACGAAAGTCATCCAAGTCCACTTGAAAATGGCCAGTATGTCATTCAAATGTATGTTTCACAGCCTTGATTCCACAGCAACACAAAGCAGTGTGAGAGAAATAGAGAAAAGGTTCAGGAAGTTTGTGGGTAGACTTCAGTGATATATTAGGGAAGTGGAGACGATAAAGATGAAAAAAGGCCAGCTGTACTAGATAGCATCTTAGTTACATGGCATAAACCTGGAAGTAAATTGAAATGGTCAGTTTTCATTGACTGGAGAAAAAGAAGATAATAAGAGAAAGAATGCAAAAATCTGAATAAAAAGAACAATTCCTCGAGGGGAAATGCTAATGAACTGAGAACCTTCAATTGTATTTGCTTGCCTTGACCATACAGCTCTAATCACAGAAAAATTTCAGGCTTTCATGAGACCAGCATTATATTTTGATTGGTTTTGTATTGAAATTGTTTACAAAATTTACAAGGAATACTGTTCAGTAGATTTTCCCTTTTTAATAATGTGGTATGGCTGCTAGTTCCATGGATTTGCCTATTTCCTTTTCTCAGAATAGGGCATTTTATGTCCATACGTGATTGAGAAGGTTTCAGTTTCAGCTGTGATTTAAGCTTCTGCAATAACAAAGGTTATGTTGTTCTTGCTGTTGTTTTCCACTTTCTTGGCAGTGTTTTGCAGATGAAAAGTAATGTGATGTTCATTATATGCCCTTAGCAAGGAGCGCTGGAATTTTTGATATCATATCCCAGCACAAAGCAAAAATGTAACACAAAGCTAGAAGGTCCTTTTGCTGTAGCTCTGGTGATAGAATCACAAAACTATTTTACTCCAAATTAAAAAAAAAAAAAAGCTTCTTTAAATTATTCTTGACATAGATCTTATTCAAGGCCTTAAAGGATGCAAGTCAGCTGTGGGGAGCTAAAGCCATGGAAAGCCACTGTAACCTCACCTTCCTTGTTGAACTTATTTTATCCACGATAAAAGAAATAACTTGCAACTGAGATTGTGGAAAGATCAAGAATCCTCCATTCATAACTTCATGCCTTCTAAACTAAGGGTGTTAGAATAATCCATTCTCTCTGTGTAAAAAAATTACAATCCCTCCTTACCAAAAACAGGGTCAGTTTGGAGCAAGTAAAAGTTACATTACACATGCTTGCATTCACCTCAGTGAACCTCAGCTGCTGCCTACAACAACAATTTTCAGAAAGACATGCCTGCCTGTAATTCAACAGCAATTCATTTTCCCCACAGAAATAGTTCCTGGTTCAAGCAGACAGGCTAACATATGCATTCCTTTCACTGGGAAAACATCCTCTCTGCAGTGCTCAGGTAGGCAGGCAGCCGGGCATGAAGCTGGAAACACTCAGGCATAGACAGAGCAAGTGCAGGCAAATGCAGCCTGGAGTTACTGGGGAAAAAGAAGTTAAAGAGGTTGAGGGGGGTGGAGGGGCATAGGTGAGATCTCAGATCAGCTCCTACTATTTTTATTTTTTTTTTTACATTCTCAACATGTTTCCAGTAAAAGGTAATTGAGTCATCCCAGCACCAACAGCATTTCCCATGGCCAGAGGAAGGAGTCACAGCATCACTGTATAACACTGTGCAGCCTGTAACCCCTGCCCCTCAAACGTGTGTGCACACAGGTGGTCTGCACAAGCACAGGCTGGAGTAGCACCGAGTATCGACCTGGATCTTTGCTGAATTGAGCTGCCTCACAAAGGCAGCTGAATAACCCTTCTTCTTCTGGAAATTCATTGAAAAGGAAAAGATTCATTTCATTCTTCTGAAGATTCATTGAAAAGGAAATAGGGTATTCTTCTTTTAGTAGGGAGCAGGCAGGGGATGATGGGAGCACCTGGATGGAGGGGAGTGGAATGGCCCAGATGAAAGGGCAGATTCAGGGACCACCCGTGCAGTGCCAGCCTGGGGTCTGCTCAGCCTTGAGCAGCAAGCAGTCTTATACCTCCTGAGTCTTACAGATCTCTGACCAGTAATGGCTTTTGAGGGATAGGGGGAAGAGGGTGAACCATTGATTTTGGCACTGTCCATGTCCCAAGGTAGTAGAGAGGATGAAATTTTTTCATAGTTCCACTTTCGTCAAGAAACCAAGTCTGTTGAAAGAAATTATGGAAGCACCTGCATAGACAGTTTGGACAGCCTTTCACACATTTAAGGTTTAGAGAGCAAAATAAGAAATGCCTACTCTTGGGCAGAAAACCAGTGTGAAAAAAGGAAAACAGGTCTGTCAAATGAGCTTGTTCATCAACAAATTATACATTTGACTGAATGCCATGAGAGCCTCAGAGTGCCACTTTAGTGTCCATGTTTTTCTTTCAAATATCTGCTTTCGTATCAAGTTAGTTCAGTATATCAGTCAAAAGAAAATATTTATTTCTGGCAGACCTACAAGCATATTTTGAGATTGAAAATCTAGTTGAAATCTCTTTGATTCATATTAAATATATTAAATATATATTACATTACCTCTCTCTCTCTTGCTTCTCTCTTAATACTGAATAATTCTTATCACAGACTTTGTGTGTCCCTCTGGTTTTCTGAGACAGGAAGAAAATAAATATATCTCTTCCTCCCAAGCCCAGAGATGAAACTGCTTGTCTCTGTTTATTTGCTTGTGTTTGTACGTATTTATGTGATACAGGGCAAATGTGTGTTTTGTGCACGTGTAAACAAATTATTGAGAGAAAATAAGCTAAGTGTTATCTTTTGTTCTGAAAGCTTTTAGAGTAATGTAGATATTCTTATCTTGTGCAGAAGAGGGCATGATAATGTCCATTATCCGCTGCAAGTTTTGTTGCCTACACACATCAGCCTGTTTTTCTGTTGTTTCAGAGGACCATGAATGTTATCAAAGACAGCAGTTAGCACAGGGCATGCATTTTCTCAGAAGGCATATTTTGAAATTTAAAAATTTAGTCAAAAGTCCTGATCATAATTAATAGGAAGCCAGAACAGAGAAACAAGACAGCAGTTTAATGGAACAGAGAGCTGAAAAAAAACCAACTATAACCCATCCAAACCTGAGGCCAAACTGGAAAGTGTCAGCTCATAGTCAGGGTTGGAGGCCATTTCTGCTGGTTCATTTGTGATTGTCTGATCAGTAGGTGAGAATGTACAGCATCTGTTCTATTTAGTGAGAGATAATTTAGAGCTGAGCCTGTAATGGCCTTTTGTTGTGATGAGTGGCTATCATCAAATGAGGTGTTGAAAACCTTTACTGCCATCCAGTTAAGGCAGGTTTCTGAGCCACCGAAAATAGCCCTGGCTCTTCTCCTATCTTCCAAGACTAATTTTTATGTCCATTGAATTGGACAGAAAAAAAGCCTGTTTCAGTTCCCTCAGACTTTTTCTTCTTTCAAAACCCAGAGATCTTAAGGCCACCCCATGGGAGGGAGTTGATCTCTGAGCTTTGTTCTCAGGGGCAGGGAAGCAACAAAGAGACAAGCTGTTCAGAAGTATTTGTCAAGCTGTTGCTTAGCCAATAGTTTCAGTCATTCTGAATGAGTCTGAAAAGAATCTAGACCACTCTCTTACAGGATAGTTCTGATCTATTTTTTGTTCATCTTAACCTTTTACATGAATGCTCACAGTTATACCAGTTCTGGGCAAAACTGAACAGAGCACAGTGAGAAGTGTCAGCATAGAGTCTACTTGCCATCAGCTGCTGTAATGCAGAGCTGTGATATTCCAGATGCAAATACACCAACAGCTTTAGGGCCCACAGTCATTTCAGAGGCAATGGGCAGCCTCAATGCTGCAGCAAGGCAAGAGTTCAGCTGGGAAAATCCACCTGATGCTGGTAAGCTCTGACTATTATCTGATTATTGCACTGATTTCAGGGCTCACCACTGTGTTCCCCTGTGTTGGGTTTACATGGAAAGATTTTGATGAGTTGAAGGATAGCTTCAGGGTTGGCTTTTGTGGGAAGACACCAGAAGCTGCCTCCGCGTCAGGCACAGCCAGTTTCACCTAGCTCCAAAACAGACACCTTAGTGCCAAAAGCTAAGCCCATCAGTGATGCTGGTGATGCCTCTGTGATAATTTCAGAAAGAGCAAAAACTTCTGTGCAGCATCTTTAAGGGACACGAGCAAGAAAAAATGTGAGAGAAACAGCCCTGCATGTACCCAGATCAGTGAAGAAGGAGGGGGAGAAGGTGCTCCAGGCTCCAGAGCAGAGATTCCTCTGGAGCCTGTGATGAAGACTGTGATGAAGCAGCTGTGCCCCTGCAGCCCACGGAGGCCCACAGGGGTGCAGAGATCCACCTGCAGCCTGTGGAGAACCCCAAGCCAGAGCAGATAGATATGCTCTTAAGGAAGCTGCAGTTCATGTAAAGCCCATGGAGGAGCAGCCTCCTGGCAGAAGCCATGACTTATGGCTGGAACTCTCTGTTCCTGAAGGACATTACCCTCATGGAAAGAACCCATCCTGGAACATCTCTTGAAGAACTGCAGCCCATGGGAGGGACCCCAGGCTGGAGCAGGGAAAGAGTGTGAGGAGGAAGGAGCAGCAGAGACAAAGCATTATGAATTGACCACAACCATTTCCAATCCTCCTGCACCCCTCTGGGTGAGGGAAATGGAAGAGTCATGAGTGTCTCTGCCCTATCTTGGCCTATCAGCTTTTTCATCATCATGTCATCTGCTGAGGAGAAGGAGCAGACTTCTTTTAGCAAACACTTGCAAAATCCACTAGTATTCTTAAGAGAAAATACATTAAAGCCTTATTACACACAGTGTAAATAAGTATAGTTATAAAGAATATCTTGAGCTAAAGCAAAGCTGAAAAAGGCCTAAAATTAAATGAAAAAACAAAATCAAAGGGAATTCAGTAATTTATTCTAAAATGCCACTCATTAATTGAGAACTTTTCACATTGTCTGCTTTATTTTAGAATCTCACTAGGAAAGATAGCCTGGAGCAATCAAAAACAGGGTAAAAATTCACAAATGCTATTAGCCCAATCAATATTTCAGCAGTCTCCAACTGTTAAACTGTTTATATTTTGGGGGAGGAGGGGGGAGGAGGGGAGGAAGATTGCGGTGGGAGGAAGGTCACGGTAGGAGGAAGGTGTCAAAGAAGAAAAGGAGAAACAGAAGTGCAGAGGACTATATCTGGAGTACATCTCATGGTACTTCAGCCCAATGAGAGTCCACATGCAGTTAAGAGCTGCTGGCTCATTATGCAATTGCAGAATTGTAGAAAAAAATGCTGTTGAAGGTCATCTGGTCCATTCGGCTCAAAACAGGGCTAACTTTGAAGTCAGGTCACAAGGTTCATACCCTTTCCAGACAAATTCCAAACAAATCCAAGGACAAAGACTCCACAAGTTGGATATCTTGGTGCCCCTATGCCAGTTTCCCAACATATCCCTTGAAACAGGAAGTCCAAAATCAAACATCGTGCACCAGAGGAGATTTTACAATTGCCCAATATTGGTCCACAGTAATGTTACTCATCCTGATGGCTAAACTCCTGGTAACAAAGCACTCTATATGTTTAAGAAGAACATACTGTCCAGTTTGCCCTGCCAAATAT
The DNA here is from genome assembly GCA_013400495.1 of Nicator chloris. Lineage (NCBI taxonomy): Eukaryota > Metazoa > Chordata > Aves > Passeriformes > Pycnonotidae > Nicator > Nicator chloris. The sequence goes on from WAAE01000563.1 coordinate 42,626, forward strand.
GCAGGCTCTTCTCTGCAAAGGCCCTTTTGCCTGTAAAGAACACAACAAAAAAACCACAGTAGTCTTTTCCTTACCCTTTGATACTCAGTCACATACTCATATAATCAGCAGTGGGCTCTCATTTCCTTAATGCTCCTTCTTCTGCCAAAGTTCTGATAGAGCAATATAGAGGGAGTTTGGTACCCCATTCCCATTGCCCGTTATAATGTCCCATTCAAGTGTTGTTGGATAGTTGTTTTCAGTACTTTCCATGCCACACAGGACAGTGTGAATGTGTCCTAAAGAAGCATGTCCCATTTCACGTGGTAAGCACAGGGTAGCCCCCTTTTGGAGGCTTGAATAGCACTCTATCCTCTTATACTTCATAGGACTTTTTGGTGAAAGTGCTGCCTGGATTTGCTAGACTGAAGATGCATTGACTATGTGTCTCTATCCAAGGGATACACAAACAAATCCAGCCTATAGTCTCACCTTCTGCAGAGTTCTGCTTTGTAAACCCCGCTGGGCCCAGAAGTCATCATGATATTCCTTACACCAAAATGGGTGGCACATCTGTATTCGTACTGGATATGACAAGAAGCTATTAAGGTGCTCCAAAAGTCTCATTTGGTGTCTTTCAGCTCACATAACGGTTTTTCATATCTCAGGGGCAGGTTCTGGGTCCTTTTCATCAAATGAGTAGCAGTTACAGAGATTAGCATCTCAGATCGTGAAAGAAATGTCATTGCATTATATTTTCATCCTAGAATAATTGTTTCAACAGCTTAAGAAGTGGTATTGGTTTTTACTATGGCATTGTTTGCTAGAAGAAATCATTTGAGCTGAGCACTAATGAACATATAAGCTGCTCTTCTAAGTGAAGTGGTTCTTTATACTTTATTATATTTTAAATGTAATTTTGGCAAGAAGAGGAATAAAAAGAAAACATTTCAATGTCTGGACAACATAATACTGACATATATAATTTTCTGTTGACTTTGCTAACATCACCTTGCAGAAACATTATTATTTTTTCTGCTTCAGTAAATATTCAGCCTTGGATTTAGCTGTTTTGTGGGGGTTGTAGTTGTTTGCTCAGGCTAATAGAGATTAGAGACCTGTGAAATGCTCAATAAGATACCTCACAGTAGAGAGTTTCCAGTCTGGTGTGTTAAATAGTTTTGAGCATTTTCTCTATATTATTTAGCACATACTAATATAAAACATGAGCATGAAATGATTTACAGATTATCCTTTAGGGCAGAATCATAAAAATGTATAGGCATATAAAATCAAAAGGAAAGGGAGAAGAGACTGTGTATCCTAATAAACTAAATGCATGAAATATTGATGTGTATATTCCATTGCTTAAGACAGAGTAATAGTAAAAATAGCAATAAAAAAAGAATTAGAATATCTTTAGACTAGAAATGACTTGTCAACCTCATCTCTAAACCAAAAACAAAGTCAAACTCATAATTTCAAACACCAAAAAACAAAAATGTTATTTATTAAACTCCCTAAAATTCTGGCCATATGTGATTAATGCTCTTCCACATGAGCAAGTACACATGTACTGATAGGGAAGCACAGTCAAATAAAGAGACAAAAAGAGCAAGCAAAATGTTTTTTGCATATAAAGGGAAAAGACAGGTTTTATTTCTCTGAGTATAATCTACTGAGAAGAAAGGCTTTTGATTTTGACATTTGGAAAGGGAGTATGAGGAACTTCTAAAGATCACCATCATAGGTCTCCGAGCCTCTTCATCGCTTCTGAGAACATAAATGCATGGGCTGAAATTCACCTCTTCTGCTTTTTAGCTCTCCGTGGTTAAAGCACTTGACTTTACCTAGGCTTTCAGATGATGATGAGAAAGATGTTATCCTGAAGTCTTTGGAAATGGGTCAACTATGCATTAAGAATTGAGAGCTCTCTGATTCAGATTCCTCCGATAGCTTTCTAGAGGAAGGTGAGATGAATTCAGGAGAAGGACTATGCAACCATAAATTATGTGTCCCACCATTTGTCCCACCATTCTTACTATGGAAAGGATATTCCTATCACAAACAACATTCTCAAAACTCAGATAAGTAACAGTGTATAATTTAATTTCTATTTTGGTTTCATCCCTTGTCTCTGTAAGTTCTGCTAAGGCTTTTGGAGCATAACACTGCCTTAATCTCTGTATATAAATACACATTAGTAGCATTGCACTGGTAATAAATCCTCATCATCAACAGGGAACTTTTTTGCTATAGTACTGAAAGACTACCAATGACAGAGTTTGGCTTTCAGACTTAAGTTCACTGTTCATTTTTTTCTGTGGTACTGCCCATTGATTCCAGTGGGGATTCATTGGTGTACATGAGGTTAGAATTTAGTCTATGGTGTTCACAAACTGATGTGCCACAGCAAAGCTTGTTGTTTCACCACCTTGAAATATGTCTTCATTAAAGACCTCTATTTTGGTTCCCTGTCAAGATGGTTACAAATCTCTACTTAATAAATGAAATGTATTTAAATTAGAAGTCAAAGGAAACTGTCTCTGGAGCTTAAAAAACACTCATTACACAAACTTGTTGGTCATTAAGGAATTATTCTTCCAGTAAAGTTCAACTCAGAAGAAGTTTCTTATAATACTTACAAACCATTTTTTACATTTAAATCCTGAAAACTCATGTGCAGATTGTTTTTGAAGAAAACAGGTTGTTATCAGTAGTTTTAGCCCTAATCCACCTCCTGTCAATTAAAAGGAGTATTATGGGGTCTAATCCTGCTCTTACTAATTCAATGAATAAGCTCAGACAGAACATGCAAGGACAAACACATTGCCTTTATATTGAGTTGAGCAGGGAAAATATCCCTCTCTTTCTTCTTAAGGTCCTCTTGCCCTCCTCATGTACCACAGATAAGATCTGGAATGGGGGTTTAGGGCATTATTTATAGAAAATGAACAAAAATGTCTATGTTAGACTTCCATGACCGCTACCCTGAGACCTTGACAGACTTGGGTACCAAAAATAGCATCCATGACTCTGTAACAATAGAGATTTTTACTCCTACAAAGCAAAACTGTTTGTCTGCAGAAGAAAGAGAGAAATATTTTAATGAAGTCTCCTCTGCTAAGTGTTCTTTTTTTATGGTGCCACTTGGCTTTTGTCAAGAGCCTCCCTGTAGCCCTAATGCACTTCTTGCGTAACAGCTCAGCTTAGGCACACATATTTCTATGAACACAGCTTAGTAGAAAGGGCTAGATATAATGCAGTACATGACCTCCACAAATTCAACCCTTTTATGGGAATAGAATAAAATAAGTATCAATGTAATTACATCTGATATGTCCAAAAGATTTTTGGAAGAACAACAGCATTTATTACACTTGTTGATTTACGTCACATTCTGATTTATTTTTCAAGTAATGTGTAATATAGGTTTATAAACTACTTAAGGTGGAGGGCTTTTTTAAAGGATTAAGTAAATCTGCTCAATCCCTTATCTACAAGCTAAAATGCATCAATTACTTGGACTGTCACAAAGTTTTGATTGTCTTTAGTGTTTCTCCAGCACTATTTAAGGCTTACTCTTCTTATTGCAGCAAACATTTGTACTAACAGGAATTTGGCTCCACTATGTCATAACTACACTTTGATTACTCTGTGTTTCAGGAAATCTATCGTCACTGACTGCTTTTGTTTTATTGCTCATTTCTCATAGTTACGTAATTATTATGGCAGAAGGATAGACTGGATGCAGATGAGCTGAGTCACTGTTTTTATAGTCACTAGCAACCACACCCTAAAATCCGGTCCATATTGTCCACGGAGGGTCACAGACTATCCTTTACTCAGAGGAGAAGCAGTGCCCCTCTCTGTAGGATACCAGCAGCAGTGAGTAGAAATATGCTGGAGGTACAGCCACTGGGTTGCATGTCTCTTCTGCCCACCCTGTGAACTGGTGGATGAAATCCAGTCCTGGTCTGGGGTCTATACCAGACAACACTGAGCTGAAGCTGGTAAATCTCTTTCAAAGGTGACCAACACATCCACATTGTTCCCTCACCTACCCTTCACAGCACTTAATCACTGAGCAGGAGGACCAAAAGCATGGCTGTCCTCATAGACACACGTATAATCCTTGAGGAATAGGAACTGTGCCCCCAGACACCTCTTTCCTCTTTTCCCTCAGGCCCTTTGTTCTTCTCTGTGAGGTTGCTCTGATGGCACACAAATGGTGACACACATATTTCCATGAACACAGGATCCCAACACCTTTAAGCCATGATTGTACAAACTAAATTTGAGTTCCACTGACTGGACAGTAGTTCTTATGACTGGGAGGGTCAGAGATTAGCAGACAGATGGAACCTTTTTAGGTGGAGAAGGGAGGTGGGAAAACAAAAGTGGCATAATATAAAATCAGAGGGAAAAATACTGCTCAGCTGTGTTCTGAATTATTGGTACACATGGAAATTGCTGCATGACTCCCTAAGAAGCTTCTATTAATTTTGTCTTTTATTTTCTTTCCTGTGAGAGTTGACCTCCTGTAGACATTTTCTCCACTCCTTCCAACACTTTCTGAAGAGGAACAGGCCAGAGATATACCTGCATGCCTATTCATTAAAGACATAATGATGATAATAGAACATAGAGTTCTTCTATCTCCTAAGGCAAATGCATTTAGTTATTAATGCTGATGAGCACATTAAGGAAGGAAAGACCTGGAGAGAGCTTGAATTGCTATCTGACTTATGAGCCTGTAATAGCACAGTTTTGAGTAGAAAGAATAGAAATATCTCCTAATATTTATAACCAAAATTTGCCCTACTTTGAAAGGAATGAAATGTAGTTTAGTGGCTTTTTAGCTGTTTAACACCCAGAACTGATCTGTCCTCGCCAGCACAAGCAACTCTGAGATCTCACATTCTAAAGTTTACCAGCAGGGTGAAAGATGATTAAAATGTATCAGAGAAAAGCCAGAAAATATGACAGAAGTAACAGTAAAAGGACCACATGATTAGCCAGTCTCAGATTCTTGAATAATTATACTCTTTCTATGGAAAGTATTATTAGTTCAGTTTTTGTAGTGCTAGAAGAAATCCTAAGTATGGAAATGAAAAGAATGAGATTGCTGTGCATCCTGGCAGCAGATTCATGTTCTTCCCACAGGAAGAATCCTTGCAACTGTAGCTAGGGGTGAAAGACAGCATCAAGGAGAACCTCTGGTCTAGTACCAGGTGAAGTTAAGCAGGGTACAAGAGATCTGTAGGGTTGTGAGAGTATAGACTATTCTGTAAAGGCATGGGAGGTCTTTTGCAGAGGATAAAAATTATTATGAACCATGCTAATTACCTCATTAAGTAATGTGCCTTATTATCACGAGAAACAGAATTACTATCAGCATTGGTGGGGTCTCCTCCGCAATCAGATGTAGATTGTGAGCCAGATCCCAAGCATCAGACACTTTGAGCTGAAAGTGGATACTTAAAAAAGCCCTCTGGCATAGGTGAAACTGTAGTTGCAAGTAATGAGGCTAGAATACAGCCCTAATCAGTCATTGGAAACTATACTGCACTTGAAAATACTACTTTTGGAAACAGTACTCTTAAAGAAAATTCAACATCTATGCTTTTCACTGTATTGAATCTCTGGGCTACAAGCTGGTTTAAGAGTCCTTGCAATCATGAGACACCAACTGCCATTTCCCACAGGAGAACAGAAGTCACTTCTGGAGAAAAGTGTGTGCAACACGGCACAACATCCACAGCAGTGACATGAAGCCATACCTGTCATTCTTCTGCCTCTGTACCATGTAACAGCTCAAGGCCAAGAGGTCATTTCTTCACTCATTCCCTAGACACACAAATTCTGTACAGAGGTGAAAATCGGTGGGAACCCAGGGGGAAGGTGTCAGGCAGTTCATGGAGAAGTAGTGCTTTGAGGTGTGTAATCTGTTTGCATCAGGAGTGCAGCGTTAGTGCTCTTCTCCCAGGATCCTGCTCAAGTGCCAAAGCTGTGCAATTATAATGTGGGCACAAGTAAGAAAGTACCTACAATAAGAAAGTCAAGGAGAAAAGGAAGAAGAGTGCTCAACACACTGAAAACAACAAACCTGACAGCAGAAAAGGACAGAAGACCTGCTATATAAAGGTCTCTAGAAAGTGATTTATACTGGGTGAGAAGCAAAACTAATTGAAAATGCATAAAAAGGAGAGGGTTTGGCATTCCTCATTAAACCGTGTCTGTTTTAGAGATAAAAGAAACACAGTTTGTACCAAAAGGTTGAGTAGAAATTGAAAATCCAAGGACAAAATTTTCAGTGAATGGCACAGGCAAAATTAAGCATGAGAACTGCCAGATATTGGTTAGAGTTCCCAATGGATTTTGACATACAGAAAGATAAATACATCAAATATAGTTATACTTGGAGACAGGTAGAGACTGGTAGGTTATTCTTTGATGCTGCTGTGGATGTTAAGGTCAAGATGGAGAGAGTGGCTCAGGATATAATCTTTCAGCTGTGACAAGAGCGCTGGTCAGGAGGAACTTTATGTTATTGTCTGCATCTAGGGGTCCAAAAACACAGCCTGCAGGGCCAAGATAAATGATCTGCAATATATTGCTTTTATAGTGCTCTCAATTGACCATGTAATTCTAAAGGTTCACAGTAGTTCAAAGCAAGCTGGTGCATAGTTCAAAATGCTCAGGAATCACTGATTTGGGTAATTCACTGCAGGGGGTGGATAAGCAGAAGGAACCCTTATTTACAGCACAGGAATCTCTACTTTTGTAGAGAAAAAGCAACCTTTTAGTGCTTTCAGGCTGATGTCTGAAACACCACAGCCTTTCTCTGAGCATGACACACAACTTTTGGAAAGGCAAAGAATTAGAGCGGAGGCATAATATTAATGATTCAGAAAGTCTTGTGTCACAACCCTGAGCACTGCAGTATCTAATTACTAGGCACAACGGTTTGCACACAGGCTGTGCCAAATAATGACAAGAGAATTAGACACCTAAAAATGGAGTTTGCCCTCTGGGGAAGGTCAGTGTAAGCCAATTGGTGGGGAAAAAAGCCAAAGAAGCGCCGTGAGACTGAATTCCTAGTCCCTCACAGAATCGGGATCCGTGCTGCAAGGAGGGCTCCATTCTGTAGAAAAATATACTGAGCCACCATCTTAAGCAAAACAGGATTGTCTTTCAAAACCTGAAGAAAGGAGAGGATAGAATAAGGCTTTCCTTCCAAAAGCTGGGGAAGAAGTGCACATGCTCCTTCTGAGTTCCAGCCTTGGTGTTCAGTGCAGTCAAACCATCTGTTGGATAGCTGGGATCAAAAAGCTTTCATACTTGAGGGATTTGACCCTTCATGAAAACTCCAGCCTTTAAAGACATTACTCACTCTTGATGGATAGTGTTTTCTTCATGTTGAAATTCAGAAATGAAAATTAATTGCAAAAAAAATTACAAGACTTCTTGTAGCTATGGTTTGATTATTCAGTTAAACCAGGCTTGGACTGCTGAATGTTTATAAGCATTTTATGAAATACAGGCTGCACAGGAAGAGATTGAGAAAATCCCTTTCAGTATTCCCTATTGCATGATTTCTTGGCAACACATGTAGGGAATATGTATTTGCATCACTCTGGGAAAAGAAGTCTCATGCAACCCTCCAAAATCCTTCTGTTTACCATTGGCATCTGACAAATTTTCTACAAAGCTTCAGACTTTTTAATGAATACTGAACCTTTAAAGTGTTCATTTTAAAATGTAATGAAATTACATTTAGGAGTCAAGAAGCTCCATTTCTGACCAATCCATGAGAAAATTCAAGGTTTATCAGTAATCTCTAAAAAGGTAGATTTTGAAAACACAGTTTTTAAATGTTGTACACAAGAGAAAGAGAAACGTTTCTTTAAAATAGAAAAAAAAAAGTGAAAAATTTATCTCTTTGTTACTTGTGAAAAGAATAGCAGTGGTCAGCATTATGAAGCTTTATGCCTCAATGACTGAGAGGATTGGTAGTGAAATACAGAACCTCTCAGTCATGGGACATGAATTCAAATAGGAATGGGGTTAGTAGTGACAGAAAGTCATTACTGTGTCATTGCAGTGTGCTAATGTTCAGAGATTCATTGGTGGCTTGAGTCCAATTACTAGCACACAAGAGGTCACATTACAAAATGCACTAGCAAAACTGGCAGAGTCAGACCCATTTCTACTCTCTGTAACATGCTGCTACGTTGCCATATTCAAGTTTGTGTCAAGACTCAGAGCCCGTGTGGTTAAGCAGTCAAGCTCCACACTGCACAATTTGATGAAGAGAGGACATCTGAAACCATTGATTCAATAATGCAATTTGTAATTGCAGTAGTTGGAAATTTCCCTGTTTAAATTACATAAACTGTGCAGCACCAAGCTTTTACAGCCTGCAGAGGCAGTGACTGGTGCCTGGGAGGGTAAGGGTTAAGCTGTCCCTGAGCAGAGCAGCTCATACAGGCTCTTGGTTTCTTTGCAAGAAAGGGGATATAACGATGCTCAGCTGAGCTGATTACTCTGCCAGGCTATAACATCACCTCCTTCTTTCAAGGTTTGGAGTGATTTAGCACTGATGGAAAGCTGAATTGTGTAGAGCCTTGAGTGAACTCAGAAGAGGCTTTTGTTTTGTTAGACTAGAAGTACATGAGTTGTTTTTATTCTCCTGGACTTGCCTGAGCAAGTTCAGAAACCTCTGAAAATTGGAAAAGAGCAAAAAGATTGTTAGACCAATAGAAAAATTAGAAAATGGTCCATTGCTGCTGGTATGTTTTCTCAACTATATTCTAAATAGGAGGGCATGAAACATGTCGTGAAAGGGAAGAAGCTGAATTTCTGATGCAAAATAACAGTAGATATTCTCAGAAAAATGACTCTCCTGACTATTAGCTAGAAAGGGACACTAAGACACTGGACTGTGATGAATCTTTTAGTGTACAAAAGATTTACAATGGAATTATTATTACTTTACAGGGAAAGTTCTTACCTAAGTGTATCTGTAATATCAAATGTATAGTGTATAATATATAATCATATATCATTTATCATATGTGTGTGTGTGTATAAAAATATATGAGTACTTTTTACACTTGGTTGAACAGATTTCAAGTAGGCATTAGAGAAAAAATAAGGGAAGTATTCAATATTTGGCAGAGATCCCTAGAGACTTAGGCCAGTAGCTGTGTCACACTGACAAAAGCTATTTCATGTTCTTCAGCTCTGCCTGAAGCAATATAAAAATAATACCGATCCATTGGTGGTTGTGTTGGCAAGCAAAAAATTAGCTTGGCCTAATTGGCCAGGGCTGAATGTGACACAAAAGCCTATTTTCAAGGGAAGTGAAAATATGTGAAGCAAGACAAGTAATAAATAGAAAGTTGGGAGGATGATTATTTTTAAAGAGAAGGCAATAATTCTATTTATTATTTCAAAAACATTTTTAAAATATTTCTTCTATCAGTATTTTAACATACTAAACTTGTGTTGTCGCATGGGATTAAATACATGGAAGAAGAACCAGGATGTTTTTAAGTTGGAAGGTGTGCCAATGAGCAAAAACAAACCTGTATTGCAGTCTGGGAACTTCACAGAATCACAGAATCACCAAGGTTGGGAGAGACTTTCAAGATCATCTAGTCCATCCATCAACCTGGCACCACCACAACCACCCCTAAGCCGTATCTCTAAGTGCCACACCCAGACATTCTTGAACACTTCCAGAGATGGACACCCTACCGCCTTCCTGGGCAACTTACTCCAATGCCTAACCACTCTTTTCAGCGATTTTTTTTTTTTTAAATATCTGAAGAATTAATTTTTTTTTTCAATAATAATCTGAACCTCCCCCAGTGCAATGTGAGGCCATTTCCTCTCATCCTTTCACTTGAGACATGGCAGAAGAGGTCAACCCCCACCCGGCTACGACTTCCCTTCAGGGAGTTGTAGAGAGCAATGTGGTCACCTCTGAGCCTCCTCTCTCTAGACTAAACAACCCCAGCTCCCTCAGCCCCTCCATATGACTTGTGTCCAGCCCCTTCACCAGCTTGTTTGTTCCATCCCTGTCTTGCTCCAGCACTGTCGTTCCTGAATGAGGGGCTCAGAACTGGGCACAGGACTTGAGGTCTCTTGAGGCCTCACCAGGGCCAAGTACAGATAGACAATCCTTTCCCTCCTGGCCACGTTATTTCTGACACAAGCCAGGATGCCGCTGGCCTTCTTGGCAACCTGAGCACAAGCTGGCTCATTTTCAGCCAGTTGTACCCACCAACTGCAAGCCCTTTTCTGCTGGGCGACTTTCCAGCCCCTCTGCCCCCAGCCTGTAGCTCTGCATGGGGTTGTTGTGACCAAAGTTCAGGACCGTGCACTTGGCCTTGTTTAACCACACTCCTTCCACACAGACTCCTTTGACCAAATGGCCCAGTGCCCTGAAGTCCATTTTGATTGCTCCAGGACTAATTTCTTAAATCCCATCACTACGGACCTGACAACTAATGGAGGGTAATAGTCAGAGGGTTGTAACAGATCAGGGAGTTTCCTAGTAATATCCCTTATTACTAGGCCCCAAGGAAGCAGCAAACTTCCCTGTGGGATGGGTCCTCCTGAAAAAAAAAAAAGCAGAAGGAGTTGCAAACTTGCTGGGAATCATCCCTACCTAGATCTTGATCTGCTCATTAGAGTGCTGAACAGCATGAAGGCCAGCAGTGGCTAAAACCTCTTGTCAGTCAGTTTTACTTAAACATGGGAGCAGCTGGATTTGATTCCCAAGTGCAGTCAGCTCACAGATCTCAGTGCTGTGCCCAGTAGCTGTCATAAAAAGAGGCATGGCTGTCCATGCAAACCTTCACGGTGCTTTTCAGTGTTAATGTGATTTATACTTGGAGAGGTTTTACCTGATGGCTAATATATACTCAAGAGAAATTTAGGATTGGATTGGCAGATCAATGCTTTGTTTTGAATTTGCTGCTATTTAGCACAACTATTGAAACTAAAAGGAAAAATGTAGGAGAAATTAATTACATAAAATTTTCAGCAATATTTCTGGGATGAGCACTGGGCCCAGAATACACCTAATTACACAATTAATAGGAAAACATTCTCTCTGCTGGAACAAGGTGGCACATCAAAAGATACCCCTGGGCTTAAGAAAGTGCATTTGAATCTGCACCAAAATCTGTGCTTCACAGCTCAATCCTAATTTTAGTCATGACGCTGAAAAAATTTATCAAATAGCGTGTTCCTGGAAGGACTCAGAATTGTGTTGGGTTGTCATGCGCTCATGAGATGTCTGAAGGAACAGAGCATTGAACTGTCCATGAACCAAGGCCAGGTGAGGGAGATTAGATGGGTGATATCAGTTTCCTTGGAACTGTTTCCCAGGAAGAGTGTGTCAAACTAGTCCGTCCTGCTGGGAGTCAATGGAGCCTGCAACTGGGCTCTCTTTGCAGCAACCCTTGGTGTAGTCAGCACATCTCACACTGCTTCTGTTCACCACCAGTACTGCGGGGTCTTGATTCAGTCACTATTGGGCATCATGGCCAGACCCTCGCTTGAAGGCATTGCCCATCTTTTACCTCTAACCTTTGAAGCAATGAATGGCTGGAGATGGTGCTACTTTTGAAGGTGAGGCTTTTTATAGCCAGGTGTTCATGTTGCCTCCAGTTAATGTCTCAGACAGGAACTGCTAGAAATTCTTTATACTCTATTTTATTTGTATCATTTTATTCAAAATGATGAGCCTTTGGGATTGGTGTGCATTCATCCTGGTTCATATTTGTTCATTTGTCCATGAGATATAAAACAATGTCTCTTAACATTATATTGCTTTGTTAATTCAGTTCTCCCAAAAAAGGATTTTCTGAAAGAACAAACGGAGAAGAAAAAAACACCCAAAGAAACCCAAAAGTAAGAATTCACATCCATAGGACAAGCAAAGATATATTCCTTTTAACCTAAATGTTGTTACAAATCTAGGGATGAATTTTCTTTGTCTGGTTAGCACAGGTGCTGGCTGAGCTATGCCATTTCAATGATCACTTTGTACAAATTATGTGTTAATAGTAATCAAAACACCTCTACTATGCCAGAAGCCCAACAGCTCCTTTTCCTCTCTCAGTGATAGATATCTGAGAAGCAAGGCAAATTTTGTCAGCTCCCACCAATAAAGATTTGGACAGAGAAATAACGAGGGTGGGAAATCACACATTAATATTGTGAATGATAATGGCTCACTGTCCAAGTTGGAACCAGAAATATAGGCTATCCTAAACTGGTCCGTACCTCTTTTGAGAAAATTGTGTGCAGTTCTGATCTTGCTTTCCTGCAAACAGTGTAAAAAAATAGAAACTCAAAAAAGGGCAAAAAGTATGATCAAATATAGGGAGCAGATTCTGTATGAACACAGTAGGGCTTTTCAACCTAGGAAAAAGATAAGGTAAGCAGGTATAAAAACACAAGAGGCAGGAGGATGGTGGCTGGAGAATATCACCAGATGCTTTTTAGAAGAAGTATAGTTATAGAAGCATGGTAAAGAACCTGGTTGGGGGCACCACATGGAACAAGGAACTGCAGCCAGAAGAGTCAAAAGGACACTCACCAAGGAACTGCCAGTGTTGTGAATGCCAGAAATGGGCACAGATTTAAAGGGTCAAAATAAAGTCCATGGAAGTGCAACCCTCTAAGAACCACTAACTACGAAAAAAAAAAAAAGAAAAAAAAAAAAGAAAATTATACTTGGTACTTCTTCAATTATTTGTAAGTGGTTAAAGGATGGAAGATCATTCAATGATATTTTCATGTATATTTAGCTGATTCTTTTTCCCTATGTTTGTTTTCTTCATGTTACATTTTGGAGACTGAATATTAGGGTAGGTGAAATTTCAGCCTGAAGTATTTGTGGCATTTTTTTGTTCACTTATAAGCTATGAAAGAGCTGGTCAGTTCATCTTATATATGTGTTTCTGTGCGGGTTCATGTTCTGACAAAAGAACTGTTAGAAAATTAGGTCCTAACTAAGTAATCCAAGTCATTGATTTTTAGGAGCAAAGACCTTGAAACATTTTCTCTTTGCAAAGTAAGCCGGAATTACAGGAGCAAAGACCAAATTGTCATTTTTTTTTTTTTCCTTCTTAGTGACTTTTGATTTCACAAATAATAGAATGAAAAAAATTCTATGTCTGCATGAGGCCCCAGAAAACACATAATTGAGCGACACTGGAAAAATGTTCTTCCTGTAATCCTTTGTACCATCTTATGACATAACATCTATCTAAGCATTTACTCTCCACTCATCACTGTGGTATCTTAAAGACTTAGAATTCTAAAGTAATACAACAGAGTAATAAATTAATTCAATGTTAATCAGATATTGTATTCTTAGGAGTAAAGATAATTTTAAGAAATTAAATAATTTTTTACTTACGTCTGACTCATTCTTTCAAACGTGGCTCATTTCACATTCACATACAGTAGTGTTTTAAAAACAGAACTAGCTCCCAAATTGTAACTGTACCAGCTGAATCCTTAAGGCAACACAGTTGAAATGCTTATTTAGAAATTCCACTTAAAATTATTACCAGTAGCAATTTATATTATCTGTTGTTGAATGTAATGTTGAAATAAATGGCTAATTAATGTCAACTCACCAGCATTTAGTTACCAAGCAGCTTGAAGGCTCTAGGGAACAGCTTTGTAACAATCTACAGCATTCTCTTTAGACAAGGACCCCATTTAGCAATTGTCAAGTGTAATTTGACATGTCCATAATATTGCTTTATGCATAGAACTTCTTTTTGTACTCTTAAAATGGTTAGCTTCTATATTTTTACTGATGGTCTTTTTTTAAGTGATCTCACAGTTAAAGTGGTTAACTGATATTCGCTCCCTTGCAACGTGCGTGCTTAGTCCCAGGGCCAGTCTACCACTTCTGAAGGGAGCTAATGGAGATTGGTTTATTCACATGCCCATGAGAGCACAAAGGCAGGGCTTAACGAGTCACTCATCCTTTGCAGAGTGTGTGGCAGTCTAGCTGATTAATTTTATTGCTGACATACAGTCCTCCATCCACTGAACTAAGCAAAAAATCCCAGCGAATAACATAGCAGATCTCTCAGGAGAGAATCTCCATCACAAAAACCACTGGTGGAAGACTCAGTTCTGAGTTAATAATGAGACATGATGTCTACATCACTTTAAACAAATACGGGGTTTGGAAGCAGAAGCTTCCTCTGCAGAGACCTTCTGCAGTGATTGTCACAGAGTCAGTGTCACCTTCAGGCAGGAGATGGCTTAGGCACTGGCAGGGCCACAGGGACTGAGAGCACCTGCACTTGCCACAGAATCCTAGTTCTGTGTGAAGGGTTGTGCAAAGCTCCCTTCGCCTGCAAACTCTAAAGAAGGCACATTTTCACCTGTGCTTGTGGGTGATGGATAGTGTATTGTGAGAACCACCATGATTTAGGAAACACTTGGAAAGGCAGCTTGCAAGTTTTATATCAAGAACAGTTGTAGTGCTATGTTGCTTTTCTTATCCTTATGAAGTGCTGGATCCATTCAGAAACACTCTCTTTTTCCTAAAAACAAACATGCTTATTTTAGCTTCTGAAATCTGGGGGAAAAAGCCAAACAGAAATACCATCTCAGTAGTCTGTCTGTGACTGTAATGTTGCTGTTGAGACTCAGCTGAGATGTACCTCTGATAGTTTAAAAATCCCCCATGCAAGATGGAGCAGTCATCATACTTCTGTGATGATGATTTGCTCAGGAACAGGTAGGGTATTAAGCTTTCCTATTCAGTGAGGGAGAGATAACAACAAAAGATACTTTTACCTCTTTGAATTTAATATTTTATGATAAAGGAAAACAGAAAGAATTTGGTTATCTGAAACCTGGTCTGGATTGCATGAAGCTGGGAGTGTTTCCTTGGCCAAGCCTTGTAACTTTTCCATGCAAAAGCTCCTGTGTTTTGACCTCTAAGTACTAAAGTCCACTGTGCAAGTCAGTTTCAGTGAAAACCCTGGCGCACATACAAACAAAACAAAACAAAACAAAACAAAACAAAACAAAACAAAACAAAACAACAAAAACCGCAAACCCCCTCCCCCTCAAATCCCCTGACTTTTATTAGAATTTCTGCATTTCAGGAACTGCTAACCCAGCCAGGTACAGGGGCACTATTTTAATTCTCTTACACTGCAGGCTGGAAAACCCAGGGAGCACTACCACTTCTGAGATGTGGCTTTCATCATTCATGAATGATCATACTGGCCAGCACTTGAAGGAACATTTGTGGACCCAGAGGGGACCATGCCCCTCATGACTAGACAGAAGAGAGAGCTATTACAGCAGAGGGCCCTGCACAGGAGTAAAAGCATCCAGAAAGATTATTTGCAATTCCATGCAGAATGTTCCTAGGCTGGAATAAAATTTGAAGTAATCCATGTAATGTTGTTCTGCACTTCATACAACCAGCAACATTTTGCATTATTAGAAATTGCTTTTCCAAAATCATTAGGCTATTTTTAGACCTGGCCAAAACCAGGAGAGTAAGTAGATTCACCATGATTATTGTTTGGTAGCGTCAGAGAGGATGGGAATTGCTTTTCCTGACTACTCTCCTATACTGGGATGGAAACGAGCCCAAGTGTGCGGCTGGCAGCCTAAACTCATGGGCCAATGAGCAGCTGTATAATCTTCTCTGAGAGTCTCAGCACAGCAGCCTCTGGGGCTTTTCCTGGAGGAGAGGAGAGAGCTGAGACAGGCGACAAGAGAGCAGATGCATCATCATCCCACCCAAGTGGGTAAAGCACCGTGCTGCACAGAGCAAGCGAGCAGCTGGAGGGTGGGAGGATAGCCCTTGCCCTGGAAAGGCAGGCCACTGCTCTTTTAACCTACTCCCGTACAAAAACCTTGATCCCTGCCTGGATGACCCACTAAATCTACTGGGAAATGTGATTTGTCCCTCACACATGAAAAGATATGAGCTGGGCTAGCTTCTACAAAGATTGTTTCGTTTCCATGGATCTGGTGCTATTTCCATTGTTCTTTGGTCATAAATTCCCTTGCTTTTAAAATAAGTATTGCCAAATTAATTTTAATGTCTTTACATCTATTTTACAACTCCATTATTTTCAGATATGTTTTACATGTCTGAAAACAAAAAAATATTACTATCTTTCCTTTTCAGCAAATAATATGGGAGCAGACAACAGACCCTAATCAATGTAATAATTCTTTAAAGAATTGAAATTAATTCGAAAGAGGTGGAAGAGGGCATATGTATCTGTAACATGCATTTTAAATTGTTTTTGCATTTGCATTTGGTTTTAATGGCGTTTACGCCCTCTAGTGTCAGAAAATCCTATCATAGTGAGGGGTTTTTTAACCTTCACTGAGTCGGTCAGTCGCAGCCTTGAGTATTTAAGCTTTGCAAAAAATGGAAACGCTGGATTTATTCTTCAAATATATGTCCTCCAATTTTACACATTTGTTACGCTTGGGCATGTCTTGACCCACAGTGAGTTATTTCAAATATTAATTTCTGATGTAACACACACAAAAATATGCTAAATTACAATTTCTGTTACTATTTATTTTGACACCCATGATACGCTTATTTTTCACTTGGAAAAAAATTTACTCCTGTGTTCAAACAAACAAACAGGAGTTAAATAAACAGCATTGTCCCTCTCATTTGTTCAGATTATTAAGGAAAATACATTTTCTCTCACATCAAGGAAAAATGGCCAAAAAGTATGATTCATTTCAGTTATAATTTGAATCTTTGACTTATGAAATATTTTGTCTTACAGCCATCCAAAACTGGGTTTCATTGGATTCAGGAATAAGATGAATAGGTTATGATGCTACAAATAGAGCCTCTGTTGCCTGAGATTTCTTGAATTATTGGTATGCAACACCGGATATATTCCACTCATCAGTTAGAAAAGCAGTAGTGTGCTGCCAGGTGCATGTCCATGGGTAAGATCTGACATGGCACTGCTGAGATTATTGGCTGGGTATTAGTAACCCCATATACATTTGTGTTTCCCAAGCTCCTGCAAGAGCTGCATCTTCTGTGTGTGATTCAAGCTGCATTTCGTTCCCCCCAGTCTGTCACGCAAAGCACTACATCACAGCCCTGTGACTCACATCAACACTCTGGAAGATAAAGTATTTGCAAAATGAAGGAATCCCCTGGCTTGCTGTCTGTCTTGCAATAAAGAGTCAAACATGCAGAAGTGGTCTGTCACCTGATGAATACAAACAACTAAGAGAAACATACCTGCCTTTAGATCCATCCGTCCATCCGTCCATCCATCCGTCCATCCATCCATCCATCCATCCATCCATCCATCCATCCATCCATCCATCCATCCATCCATCCATCCATCCATCCATCCATCCCCCCCTGTACAGTGTCACTTAGTGAGGAGATATCCAAGGACTGCAAGCAATAGCACGTCTGGCCTGTCTGAACCTCTAGTGAAACCTAAACATTAGTTTGATCATCTTGTTTCTGACTTGTGATTTGATAAAACGTGATTGACACACCTAGTTTGTCATAGCCTTTTCCCTTCCCTTTTTGGCAACTGAAGTAGAATGCACCTGATTGATATCAGGGATCAGTATGAAGCCTCTTTTTCTTCTTTCATCCAGAACAAAAAATATTGGGATGACACTTCTGACATTACAAAATTAGATTGTCAGTACAAATCATAAATGCCCAAAGACTGGCTTGAGCTTTGGCTACAATAACAGACATAGGCAGAACAGACCATATACAAAGCTATGAAAAGACTGCAACTAGGGAAAAAAAAACACAAATAAAGGAGAATGTGTTTGCAGTTCCAGCCTGAAGAAAAGTGAGACAAGTAGAGTAGCACTAGATAAAACCTTAAAATAGTTTCCTTTTGAAAAGGGAGTCTGTGAAAATTGCTTAATAAGATTCCACATCTGTTGTGTCTCTGTGGCTGAAGAAATCAGATTTTCTGCAGAATTTAGAATTTGTTTTAGAGATCAAATATAAATTTTCCACTTTGAAATACTAGCACCTCAAAGCTTCCCTGCCACCTGAAAATGGAGTCACACTCTTTTTTTAGTTTAGAATTTCCAAAGAATAAAACAATTGCAGTTGGGGTAATAGAAGGAATTTTCCCTTCATTTTATATCATCCATTTCCATTGGTGGTGTTCAGTGATATATGAGGTATAACTAAATGTAATGTTTATTTCAGGAGGAGGAACTTCATTAGCAATTCTGATCATGACTACACTAGACTAAAATCTGTGTCACTGTCCCAAAGGAGAGCAAGGCTAACCAGGGCAAACATAGCAAAACCTCTGTTTTGTCACAAAAGTAACCAAATATGTTTCTCACCCTGTGAGAATCAGGAAGATTAATTTCTTTAAAGTAATTTTGTCTGACTATAATTTCATTTAAACAACTCCAACACAGTGGTTAGTAACAGGAGAAAAACTAATTATGTAAGAATTATTAATGATGCGAAAGGCATTACTAGCACTAAATAACAGACAAGCAACATTACCTTTGGAAAATGTCATTGTATTACAACTGATGCAAGCTAAAAAAGAAAAGTAACTAAAAGGAAGTTATTTTAAAGTAAGCAGTATATGCATCTGCATGACATTTTGTCCAGAAGGTAAGAAAAACATTGCAAAATACCTTCTTGTGTCAGAAAATCATATTTTTTTTAAATTTCATTCTGTAATACCAAAATATTATGAAAAGGCATCTGCTGAAGTCACTGGTTAAGTCCACACATAAATACTGAAATGCTAAAGATAGATGGGCTTGTGCTTCCTGTCACAACTCCTAAAGCTTCAGTCTGCTCTTGATTCATATAATTATAGTGTCACATTATCAACAGGATGAACGATATCCCTGAGCAATTTCAAGCCAAATTAATTATGCCTTCTGTCCACAGCTGCCATCAGTGACAATGGAAGCTTATGGAGGTTCAGCAGTTTAGCATTTCAAGTGATAAGCATCTAAATATAGGTTTAGAAATCTCATTTAAGAGATCTAATTTAAGAGATCTAGTACTGGGCATGTGTAAATTTTGCATTTCAAATCTGGTTGTGTCAGATTTCTGTTCACACAGTTTGATCCAATATATGAAAATATTTGTATCTGTAAGAATGAAGTAAAATTAATGAAGAGTGTAAAGCAGAAATGTTTACCAGTGATTTGATCCTAGGTCTTCTGCACAAAGCTCACAACCCTGGCCCTATGCCCACTGCTTTTCTATTGTTCTGCCTGGAAAAAAATGGGGTTAGTGAGGTGTCGGGGATCCCATTTGTCAAAGAGACCTTGAAAGGTCATTTATCCATTTCCTTGCCCAAAGAAAAGAACAGCTGGTCATGCATAGAGTTGATAGCTCAGGCTTTAGGAAGAGATAAGCACCAAAAATGCCTATGTTGTGGGATGCAAATGTTGATGTGAAGAAAAGTATGATGTTCTTTCTAGTATTTTTCCAGTTTTTAGATAACTTTAATTAAGGCCAGTTATATTATTCATGTAAAAGATAAATTCTATTAAAATACATATTTTTCATGCAATCCTACCATGTCACAAAATAAGAAACAAATAGCATTTGAATTCTGAGTGTGTGTGTGGGGGGGATATTGGCACAAGTATTAATTATATTATTCATGTGAATATTTTACACTTGGACATGCTTAGTAAAGCAACCAAATATTTATTTAACACAACATAATCTGTGTCAGTAGTTTAAGACTTGGTCATCTCTATGATATCTGCCTGGATGACAACTTATTTGAATATTTATGTTCAACACTTTCCTCATATCTTACAAAAGGCAAACCATTCATCTTCACCTCCTTTTGACATGAGCTGAGCTCTCATTGCCAGAAGGTGTCCTCTAACTTCATATAGTTTCTCCATCATCCCATATCTTCACCCTTTTATCCATCCCTCGTGATTAGGTGCACAATTTGGACACTAACTTGAAGACTTCCCCCCTTCTTCTCTATTATTTTTCCAGTTCCTGCTGAACAGACAGGTTCTGTTTTCCAGACAGTATTTTCTAAACACTGTTCCCCTATAGTTTTATTTCTTAAGTTTTCTTGTGTAAAGAGTTTATACATTCTTTGTAATAGGGAATATGCTATCTCTCTTTTCACAAGCAAACTAAACTCACAAGCTAAAAGTCAATGTTTAATAATAACTTAAAATCCAATAAAGTTAAAAACTGAATGATACTTGAAAGTAATTCATCTTTTTATTAAACTCTGTAGTAATTACATACTTGTCTCCTATAGAATACAGCAAAATACAAAGAGCTAAAATCTCTTAATAACTTGTCACTGGAGTGCCTTTACATACCTCAGTAACACTTTGTTCTTCCTTGCTGGACAAAACAATACCCAATATCATAAAGAAAGGTGGTGGCTTTAGTAATTCTGAGCACTGCCAGGATTGCAGTTACAATTTGATTGCTTGCTTGCTTGTGGCTTGAGTTTTTCACATTTGCTTTCAGCTAGACCATAGAAGGTAGATCTGGAACACAGCTACTCCAGCTTCTCATGTCAACAACAAGTTGGGTCAGCCATGCTGCTGTCTATCCAAGTTGAAAAAATACAGTGATAGAAAGTCCATGATCTCCTTGGAAACTTGTTGCAAAAATGTGTCACCCTGCTAAATTAAAGTACTATATCAGCTTGAGACAACAAATTATTCAATTTAGTATCTAATTTACCATGTGGTCTCTCTCAGATCTTGCCAATGAAATTGATGAGTTCTTTCAACAAGTAAACCACTAAGGACTGAACCTCACTGATTTTTTTTCTTAGCAAGGTCATTCTCTCTCCATTGCAATAGAGGTGGCCTGGGAAGAGTACAGCAGGTAAAACATTTGATTTACCTGCTCCCATTTTGACAGACTGGAGATCCAAAATTTGTTTCAAATTAAAATTATTTGTGAACAACAATGGGCATGCTGTACATGTAAGAATATGTGTAAAAGCATTATCTATATGCAACAAAGATTATTTGCAAGAGAAGTAAAATTTTAAATTATTAAAATTAAATTATTAGAAGAGAGTTTGTCTTTACTGAGCCTTTTGTTTTCTTTAACCTAGGTATGGTGACATGGTGCCAAAGACAATAGCTGGCAAGATTTTTGGTTCAATATGCTCCCTGAGTGGGGTCTTGGTCATTGCTCTGCCAGTCCCTGTAATTGTCTCCAACTTCAGCCGTATTTACCACCAGAATCAACGAGCAGACAAGCGCAGGGCACAAAAGGTGAGCTTCTAATTTTTTCCCCCTTATGTTGTTGAACAATAGATAAAATATGATTTTCTATATGCTGTGTGTCATTATAGCACGTTTCTTAGCAAGAGGACCACTATATGTATGTGCTACATGCCTAACCCATGTCCTAGATGCAAATACTGTCTTATTTTTAGTGAGGAAAAACCCCAATACAAACCAAAACCGGTTCATTTGTCTTTTCTGTCAAAATGTACAGACCTGTTATTTTGGTTATTCATCTCACTTGTTAGACTAGATCCAGGATTTTTAGACAATAGCTGCAGTCTTACCCACTGAAGATTCTTCTGTGCTTTTTCAGACAGACTTACTTTCTACCAGTCTTCTGAGGAAAAAAAAAAAACAAAACAACCAAAAAAAACCAAACAAAATGACCAAACAAGCAAAACCCTCAAACCTAATAATGATTTCTAACATCTCTGCTAACAGATTGCTTCAGTAATCCAGGTTTAGTTAAAGTCCCAGATTCAGTCTCTGGGGGAATCTGATTGTTGGGGAACTTGTCTCTTCAGCTCTATTTTGCTTAAAAGGCTTCAGATAAACAGCTCAATTAGGTAAAAAATGAAAGTAAAAGTCTGTTTTTCCAGCTTCCTTGATTTGCTGAGTCTCTCACTACAATATCTGCTGGATCTACAAGAAGACTGTTTCCCTTCCTGGCGCATATGGATGAGGTCAGGGGCTGGGAAGAGAAATATTTATCAGGAATGATGCAGCCAGGCCTGGACAGTCACTTTCACCTCCACATCACTTCCAATGTACTTGTTCTAATGCACTTTTCTGAATTCTGGAGTGCCAGACAGCTCAGAGAAGACCCATTGTCACCCGAAGCCCCGTTCTGGGAGCTGAGATGCCCTACCTTCCGCTCCTCTGCGCATGGCAGTCGGAAGGTTTCGGATGCCACACAGGTTGCAAGATTGCCAAGGCTGAGGTGTCACCACTTGGGCTTTTTGTGGACCTGTGGCCTCTCTTGAGAGGTCTTGAGTCTCCAGTGATCTCAGGAGAGCAGGATCATTACTGAGGGAAGTGTGCAGGCAGACCATGGCTGGGGACTGCCTACACAGACCAGGGAACACAGGCAGTTGCAGGCTGCATCTGCTTCATATCGACAGCAGCACCACCGTCAGATACAAAATGTTTGTGTGTTTCTCTCTGGCCACCTTTTTGACTCATTTCTTCATTAAAAACAAACAAACAAACCAAACCCCAAATCAGTGAAATGAATGTATGCAGTGATACCATTCTCAGAATATCCTCAAATCAGGAGAAACAGAGGTTCATGGCCAAGAAACTCAGGCCGAGGCAGAAGATACAGCATTCTTCAATGGCTACATCTTGGATAAATGCTGTCAGATGAGGAAAATGGCTATAAAAAGAAACCAGGTGTATCACAAGAATGCCATACCTTTCTAGAAACCTGATCTAAAATAGGCTACCTCAGGGATCCAAATCCCATGCTTTGTCTACTAATTCCACCCACCGTTCTGCATGCTGTTTTGTTCCACAGCCTAACTCCAGCTGTGTGTTCCCCTCTTTCACAGCTGACTTCATGTCACTTCTACACCACCTTGTTTTTGTCAAGAACTTTTCTACTTCTTTTTGTGGAATGGCAGCAGAGAAGCAACTGTATCTCAGCCAGGACACAGTGCTCCTGACTGTGCCCCCGAGCACTGTGGCAGTCATGGGTAACAGATCTGCTCGATCCCCGCGATCATTGTGCCTGTTCTGAGCTTTCATAATAGCTGCAGACACAACCATTTCAGGTAGAAACTATCTCCTACTGCATGCCACGAAACAGAGTTTTCTAGGCCTGCTTTACATTTGTGTCATGGTTTAGCCCAGCCAGCATCCAAGCCCCATGCAGCTGCTCACTCACTCCTCCACCAGCAGGATCAGGGAGAGAACTGGAAGTATAAAAACACAACTCCACACCAGCCAGTGTGAAGAAAATTAACTCTACCCCAGCCAAAACAATTTGTCAGTGAAAAGAAATGGATGCTAGCAAATATCTCACAGAAGTTAGATTGGTAGACTGGCTGCTATTCCCCATAATCTCTTCCTGAATAGAAACTGCTTGAGTTAATATCTGACTTTTTCTCCTTGCAAAACAGTGAGCTCATTGTATGTTTCAAACAGGAACACGAAGTGATGAATGGCAATCCTGCCAAGCATTTTTTCCTCTGCTCCCCAGAACAATGCCAACAGCAAGGATGAGAGATCTCCTCTGACTGTGTTTATGCCCTTCTTGCTTTGGAGAAAATGGCTTTGAGGTCTGATTTGCTTGGTACTGGATGTGTGTTTCATTGATATCTGCTATTGCAAAGCTAATATCTTTCAATCTAAAATGACTGAGATGTTGAATTGAATATTGCTCTAAAAAAGAAAAGTCAACAAAAAGCACTTCATGGGTACTGTATAGTCCATATTTAGCCATGAAATATCACCTTGCACTTCACAGGGGGTTTCTACTGCATTGTAAAAGAATATTCAGGCAAAAAGGTCACATTATTGAAGTTTGAAATTCCTTCTTCATTCAATACAATAGAGGCTTACACCATTTTCTAAAATAATGTTTCCCCAGACACTGAAGTTATTTCTGCTCTCTGAGGCTGAAGAACATAAGCTTAAAAGAAGGTGCTGTTTCATGGAGAGTAGCACAACCCCCTGCAGGCAATGGTTCCTCCTGCTGGCTACAACAGCTTCCTTTGGACTGAGACAGTTGTACCTTTGAATTGTGCAGCTTTATCAATATCTCACACTGAAGTTTTAATCAAGATAGACTTCAGAAACAGCAAAACACTTGGGCTGGAAGGAAACTTAAGAGAAAGTGCTTTGCTGAGGGGTTGAAATCTAGTTCCAGAAGCACTGACAATTTACAGCAGAAAAATATTGTCACTTGCATTAGGATTTTTAAGTGCCATGCAACCATCATTTTATGCAATTACTGAGTTCTGCACAGTTATTCAAGATTAGACAATTCCACGTTTCTTTTTGGCAAAAAGGCAATGCACATTATTGCTTGGGAGAAGATGGAAGAGAAATTTATTTATATAGCATTGCATTTTGAATGCATTTTAAAGGAAGCTCCTGCTTCCAATCATAAAAATACATGGTTATAATTACCATGAAATCCCACTCTGTAATCCAGAAAATGTTGGCAGGATAGACCAGCTTTCTGCTGCAGTACAGGAAACCCCTTACAATCCATATTAACAAAAATGGGGGGAGGTGGGTGGGAGGAAAAATCATCTACGCTTATCAAAACATTGTTTTCTATCAGATAGAAAGGTCCAAGGATCTGGCCTATCCTGACAAGAAATGGATGAATAAATAATCCAAACTAGACACTGAAATTCAGGGCATAACTAATTATGCCCTGGAGTCTTACTGTGCCTTCTTCTCAGGCAGTTTTATCAGTACTGAGACAGTTTTGAAGAATGCTATTTGTGGAGCTTTTCTCAGCTAGAGACAACTTCAAGAGGTTGTTATTTTGGTTGCCCATTAACTGTGGGCAAAGTTAATGACAGTTGTCTTTGTCATGTATAAAGGCCAGGAAAGGAGTGGGAAGGGAAGGGAAGGGAAGGGAAGGGAAGGGAAGGGAAGGGAAGGGAAGGGAAGGGAAGGGAAGGGAAGGGAAGGGAAGGGCAGGGAAGGGAAGGGAAGGGAAGGGAAGGGG
>WAAE01000563.1:67863-92943 GCA_013400495.1 Nicator chloris
TGTTAGGGTAGAAATCCAAGTTTATTGGATGCTCCGAGGAGCTCCTCAACTCAGGGGATACAACTAACAAAAGACCTCTCTACAAGGGAGAACAGTAACTTATAAACAGGGGGAGGAACCCAGGGAAGGACCCAGCCACCCACTAATGGGGAACAGGGGGTGGGGGATCCAGGGATGATAGGCATCCTAAGGCTCCAGTGGGGAGAGATAAGGGAGGGGACTCTCAGCCCTCAGCCAACCACTCGACGCCCTCCCTGGAACCTTCTAGGAGAAGGGGAGAGGCAGCCAAGTGACAGGCAGGGGCTCAGGGGAGGGGGGAACAGGATGGACAGGGAACACACTGGAAACAGGGGAGGAGAACTGAGGATTGACAACTGGGGACAAACCATTGAGGGGAAGAACAGAATAAACCAAATTACACAGAATAAATCAAATTACACACTGCAACAGGATATAATTTCCTATTCTGTATGTGATAGGTAGCAAGGGCTAAGGTTTGGCAGGACACTCACAGTGTCATATTCACTGGGATGACTACCAGCCAAGGGAAGAGACAGAAGGAGGCACAGCTTTCCTCTTGGAATGAGTGTCTGGCAACTCCATGGCAGCTTGGACATGAAGGTCCATCCCAGCATACTGCAGCAGCAATTATGATTGTAAAGTCCTTCTTATCCTGAATGAAGTATCCCTTGCTATGTGCTTTTTCTGTTTTCCATACGTGTCTTTGGAAGGCAAGAGCCTTGTGCCCTCTTGGCCAACAAGTGCCTAAGTGCAGTTACATCTGCCCAGTGCTGTTCATTACCTGAGGAACAAAAGAGCCTTAGCATTAGTTGCCCAAGCACTTTCTGCCTAGAGTGACTTTGCATGATGCCTCAACAGGACAGCCAAACAACCATCAGCTCCAAAACTTGACTTTAGACATGTAATTCAATCTGAATCTTTCATGCAAGTATGGTCTTCTACTTTCACAAAGCAAAATATATCCTGAAGATTGGCTTGGCTTTGTTATTTGTTAATTGTACATGATGAATTTATCTGTGAAGTTATGATAATAATCAGTTACTAGCTAATTAATAGCTCTAGCATAAACTGCAACAACAACTGCTTAACAGAATCTGGCAGTCTAGAACTGAGTGTTTGCAGTAGGAAACCCTGCTAGCCATTTTTACTTCTTTATATGAGACAGGCTATTAATATCAGGAGTATTGCAGAAACATAACTAACAGTAACTTATCTTATTCTTAACAGTAAAATTTTTTGCGTTTAGCAAAAAAAAAGCATGTAAACTCGTGTTTATTGAACAATAATTTGAATAGATTGTGAAAGTAAGGCACCATTCAAAAATGTATGAAGCTTATTTAATCCCATATCCATTAATGTGCAAAGTAAACAGCATTTTCTTCTCTATTACATATTGATATCTTGTAGATTATTGTCAGCTAATATGAAATCAATAATTTGCAATTACTGAAAATTAGAAAAATCAGAGCATTAAATGCAGGCGTATTTTTTTCACTTAAACACACAGGGTGGATTTATGAAAGACCAAACAAAAAAAATATATAAACAAAAATGGAACTGATTTTTTTGACAATATTTGCCCTTACTCTAGGAGTCACAGTGTTGTGGCTCAGCACAGGCAGGCAAAGCCCACCCTGCTGCTCGCTCTCTCTCTCCTCCCCAGAAGGATGGGGTGAAAATCAGAAAGGTAAAAGTGCAAAACTTTGTGACTAGGGATAAAGACAGTGTAATCTTCTTACAAAGAAGGGAAAGAAACCACCAGAAAGGGAGGAAGAGAAGCAAATTGAGGGGGAAGAAGTGATACAAAAGAACACAATTGCTGAGCACCAAGCGTGTCCCAGAGGAAGGGCAGCCCCAGCCAGTCCCCACCAGCATCCAGCTTTATTGCTGAGCGTGATGCCATATGGTGTGCAATAACGCTGGTCTGCTGGGGTCAGCTGTCCCATCTGTGCCCCTCCCAAACTCTTTGTCCACCCCCAGCCCCATCAGTGGGACACTTGGAGGAGCAGAAAAGGCCTTGGCTCTGTGCAAGCACTGCGCAGCAGTAATTACAGCGTCCCTGTATTATAAGCACTGTTTTCAGCACAAATCCAAAACACAGCCCCATACCAGCTCCTGTGAAGAAAACCAGCTCTGTCCTGACCAAAAGCTGCGCACACAGAATGACTGTGAAGGAATTTTAATATTTTAAATGTACAAAATTATTAAACAATAATAACTAAAAGATAAGTAATTAATAACTTTTGAGTTTTCATAGTATGATAATTGTGTACCCTGGAGAGCAGCAGGAGACAAAAGGAGTTAAGTACTAAATTACCTGGGCTACTCTGGCTTCTTGCATTGCAAGTTGAAGAGAATCTTGGCAGAAATTATTCCCAGTGCCACAGTAAGTCCTGTCCTAAAGTCTTCCTGACAAAATCATTCTCTTAAAATAGCTGGACAGCTGAGGGCATCTGAGTGTTAAAAGCTGGATGTTGTAAATACCCCACAGTGCTACATTTAGCATTACTTAAAACCTTGTGAAAACAAATGTTTATATTAAAACTGACAGAGCTAACTGTTGTTGAGTAACAGTGAATTCCCTTTGTGAGGTTTCCATGAATGCAGCCATAGACAGGGATCCAAATCTATGTTGTAAAATTCAAAGCTAGAATAAAGAAAGATATGTATTTAAAAGAGAAGTTCAGTGTAAATACAAGGGATGTGGCAAAAATTAGATCTGGTTATTAACTTCTTGGGAAGATGGAGATGAGACGATTAGGGTGGAATTTCACTAGAATATGTAAAAGAATTATATTTCATCTACATTTGTTTAGTCCTAGATCATGTAAAAATTACCAAAATCAAAATTTCATACTCAGGAAATCTTCATAGCAAAGATATCATCTATTTCAGGTGAACTTAATACTTTTATTTTTTCCTAGACGTTCTATGAGAGATAAGGATTAGGAAGGGCTTTGCAGTGGTTGAAAGGGGCAGTTGTCACTCCCATTCTGTTATACATGGCAGAAAATGCAGACTAAAGGAAAATGCAGTACTTCTGTAACCAGAGTTTTCTGATGTCATCACATCATTTTGATGCCTTTCATGGGAGTTCTATCACCAGTGTACAGCCCTTAAAATCCTGTAGATGACATGAGCTTTTAATGATGCTGTGATAGGAAATGTGAGAAGTCACTAGACTGCTCATGCTACAGGCTCAAATATAAATCAGGCAGAAGCACTGAAAATAAATCTTATCACTTTAACAGATTTGTAAACACCTCCAGTTTCGGCAGTATTTTCTGTAAGCTAAAGTATAAACATGGAGGCCACAATATCTGCTTCCCCTCTTGGTAACAGATTTACTGTCTTCTCTTTCGTAAATGATATAAATTCAGGCCATCTGAATGAGTCTCAGCTAGAAAGATGTATGCTATTTCTTTCTAGCTCACAAAAGCTTTCTAAGATGCAATAAATTCATACTTGCAAAGCAATTTTAAATCTTCACATAGAAAGTACAACCTTCATATTATATGTGTCATAGCATTTTGATATATTAAGATAGTCTGATGTCTTTTATGGTTTTCATATTTCTTTATTAAACGCTGCTGCACCATAATTATTACTTCAGCCACTAAAGAGAAAATGAATATGCATGCTAAAGGGAAAAGCAAAACTAATGTATGTTAAACGTGTGTTCATTAAATCTAATGAATCTCCCTGTATAAAGAGCAGACTGAAAAATACCACAGCTAAAACATTTGTGACTGAAATCACTTATTTATGGGACTCCAAGCTGCATCCTCTAAAGGCATTTCCAAAGCATTTCGAGCTCCTAAGACTCAACTTTTATACATTTATGAACATAACCAAGTGCACTTGTCCCAACCCATGACTGTTCTGTGGTGCAGGTAAAACTCCTTCCCCCACCCTTCAACCCACAGGTTGGGGTTGCATCACAGGAGCACCACTTTGAAAACAACCTATTTTCTGCCTGCCCAAGGCACTTTTTAATTGCTAGCCCTCAGGACTGAGCCCTAACCATGCTGGTACCCCTGGCTCTGCCACCTAAGAGCCCTAGTGAGCCAGGAGGGTGGGAGCTATAACAGTTCCCCACACTGGTTGCTCCTGGGGACCCCAGACCAGGTCATCAGGGATCTTTTCTCCTTATCACTAAAATAAGATGAATTAATTGCATTGCTGGAAAAGCTGTGTGCACCAAGAAAGTCAATAAAAAAATGTGTTATCATAAAATGGGCAATATATGACAAAATCAGTCAACAGCTCCTCATGTGAGCTTTTTGGCTCAAGGATGCACACATGCAGAGCATTACTTTATTTTCTTTCAGAACAAATTATAATAAATGCATGACATAGCATAAGCCAGATTTCAGCCATGTTAGCTGTTAGCTGTCATAAATTTCTTGGCTTGCTGTTGAGAAGATCTGTGAGTTTGAGGCTGTGAGTGCAAAGAAACGTGGTGTTGAGCCATTCCTCTAAGTTAATTAATTAATTAGTAATTCCAGACAGATCTGGCAGCTGCACTGATCAGGCTGCATCCCTCTACAAGCACATACTGACATTTAATGTCAGTTTGGGGAAGGGGGAAAAATACTCTATTTTGTGAAAATGTCAACTGAGTAAATATCAGGTATGAAAATCCCTACTAATACCTCAAAGCTGGATTTTCAAGTCCTTCACTGTATCTCCTTCTGTGCTTCAGCAGCCATTTATTCCAGATGCTGCTAAGCATTTGGCTTTCAGGATCAGAAATCTAACCATGAAGATAAACATAGATTCCATCCATATATAAACATATACATGTTCATATTCCATAGAAAATATATATGGAATATAAACATATATATGTTTATATATGGATGAATATATGGATGATATGAATTCCATATATAAACAGCCACAAAAAATACAGAACTAGGATGCCATCCTAGTTATCCTATAAAAGCTTCTGCTTTCCACATTAATGGCTGAGAGAGTCCATTCTTCATGCTTTCCCCTAATTCTGTGTTCTGTGTGTTGTATAAAATTCAGGAGATGCAAAATGTCTGTCACTCATGAGCCTCCTTCTACTCTGGATGAAAATCACCTTCACAAGCAATGACTCTCACCTGAGAAATCACAAATTTCTCTTAGTAATTGATACCTGCAGTCTCTGAAATAACAGGTTGTGAACAGTCTATGACCAAATATGATAAGTATTAAGTTTGGTTATACTGACAGACATGAAGAGGTAGGTGGAGGCCAGTGAGGAGTCGTGTCTTTCAGGGCTTTGTCTTGGGACTGGTGCCCTTCAATACGTTCATCAATGACACCAGCAGTGAGATCAGGTGATCCTCAGCAAGTTTGCCAATGGCATAAAGGTGAGCAATGCAGTTGACACAACAAAAGGAAGAGCTGCCATCCAGAGGGACCTGGACAATCTTGAGAAGTAGGTCTATGAGAACTTCATGAAAATCAAAAAATTCAAGTGCAAGGTGCTTGTCAAGACAATTCCATATGTGAGTATAGGCTGGCAGAGGAAGTCATTAAGAGCAGCCCTGTGGAGAAGAACCTGGGAGTCCTTGTGAATGACAAGCTGAACATGAGCCAGCACTGCACTCACAGCTGGGAAAGCCAACCGCATCGTGGGCTGCATCAAAAGCAGCATGGCCAGGAGGGCAGGGGAGGTGGTTCTCCCACTCTACTCTGCCCTGGTGAGACTCCATCGGGAGTACTGCATCCAGCTCTGGAGTCCTCAGCACAAGAAGGACATGGACCTGTTAGAGCAGGTCCAGAGAAGGTCCACAGAGATAATCCAAGGGCTGGAGCATCTCTCCTATGAAGACAGGCTGACAGAGCTGGCATTATTCAGCCTGGAGAAGAGATGTCTCCAGGAAGACTTTAGAGCATCTTTCCAGTGCCTAAAAGGGACTTAAAAAAGGAGGGAGCGAGACTTCTTATACAGGCAGATAGTGACACAACAAGGTACAATGGTTTTAAATTGAAGGAGGGCAGGTTTATATTAGATGTTGGAAAGAGATTCTTTATTAATGGGGTGGTGAGGCATAGGAACAGGTTGCCAGAAAAGTTGTAGATGCCCCACCTCTGGAAGTGTTCAAGGCCAGGCTGGATGGGGCCCTGAGCAACCTGACGTAGTGCATGGCATCTCTGCCCATGGTGGGGGTCTGGAACTAGATGACCTTTAAGGCCCCTTCCAACCCAAACCATTCTGTGATTCTAAAACGGCCTGGAAAATATTCAGGAACTTAGTTGGGAGACAGCATAAAAACACTGTCACATTTTGGTGCTCCAAAAATCCAGAAGACTCTGAGCAACCCACTCACAGATATCACAATATTACATTTTTTCTGAACCGTTTATTTCCCTTTAAAGAGATTTTCACTGTAATAGCAACTGAAATGGATGTCCATGTTTCTGCCCCACAAGACATAAGGAGTGGCAGTTGCAGCAATGCAAAAAAAAAAAAAAAAAGGGGGTACTTCCATACTGATGTGTCTAATCCCTTCTCCAAAGTCATTGTTCTTAGTAGGTGATCCAAAAAAACAAATAAAAACTTCTATCATCTGCATTTTAAATGGGAAGACACTTGTGATTTGCTCCACCTGGAGGATGGATGCAATGCAGTCTCAGTCACTGTGAGATTGGCATTCATAAGCAGCTGATTCCAATTAGCAGTTTTAGATAAACAGGAAAATGGCCGTGAGTACAAATGACACTCTTGGTTTTGTGTATTTACGCAGAAAGCCAGGCTCGCTCGAATCCGCGCAGCAAAGAGTGGGAGCGCTAACGCCTACATGCAGAGCAAACGAAATGGCTTGCTGAGTAACCAGCTGCAGCAGGTAATGTTCCTGTTCCCTCCACCTCTGGAGTAACCACTTAATGACAGCTCAGCAGCAGTTTATTCTACTTATCACCAGGGCAAGTCACCTTGGGGCTTTGGGCAATGTTATCTTTAGAGGTAGATTAAGGAAGGACAAACTGGACAATCACTACTGTTAAAGGAAGCTTGTAAGAATTGATGGTGGGGTATTAAGAGATGAGGGAAATGTCCAGCTCTAACTGCTGGATTCAATGTAACTCACATTTTTGGAGTTAGATCCTGTAGAAGAACCCATTAAGGAAAGTACAGAGCATTTGCCTCTTAGGAAGTAGGTTTGGTTTATCTCACTTGGCTTCAAACACGTAGAACATGGGTGACAAAACCAGGTTTCATCATCAGGAAAGGAAAAGGCAGCTCTTGAATACTGTTTGCACAGAGGGGTGTTGCAAAGTGTTCCCTCAAAGCACCTACTTGGGTTTAAGGAGAATCTTGGTGATTACCTCAAATACATTGTAATCCAATGTTATCTGAAGCAAATTCCCTGCTCACCCCTGCCAACGAAGCCGGGACCAGCAGCTGGGACTGGGATCCACAGTGACCCATGCTGCTGGGAGACAGCCCCTTGGCTGCTCAAAGCTGTACCCAGCTGAGAAAGACTGCAGACAGAGTGGTTTTTAATCTCTGCCATTTTCTGGCATTTAGGCTATTCCCTGAGGGATACAGGAAGGCTTTTATTCCTCTATGCCCTTTTTGTTCAATATGTGTTAAACAGCCAGATACTTTAACCTATAGCCAGAAGAGGAGGAAGTGGCTGTCTGTCCCTCTGTCCTGACTAGCACAAAAGATGAGGAGTCAGAGCCCTTGTTTCCTCTTCTGCTTGAAAGAACTCAAATATTTGAATTAAAAAGACACCAAATAGCTTAATTATCATGCAGATTTCAAATATCCCAAGGTTGAATTGTATGTTTTCTATTATCCCACTTCCTCCCCTATTTAGTTTTTTGCTTTCTAGTGAATAATTATGAAAGCAATTAATAAACAGTGGATG
This sequence comes from Nicator chloris, assembly GCA_013400495.1. Taxonomy (NCBI): domain Eukaryota; kingdom Metazoa; phylum Chordata; class Aves; order Passeriformes; family Pycnonotidae; genus Nicator; species Nicator chloris. The sequence continues at coordinate 75,756 of WAAE01000563.1, forward strand.
CTTTCTACTTAATTCTTCATTCTACAACAGTAACATTTGCTATACGCTTTCTAAACCCAGTAGATTGGGAGCACTGACATGAATTTTTGCGTAAGCAGCAATACCACAAATTCTTTAGTGCTACAAAATGATCCTGAGAGGACAACTATTTTTTAGTTTTCTTCAAATGAGGCACATTCTCAGGACAAACAAATATTTTCTTGTAACTTAAATGGATTAAAATTTTAAGCATGTGTTGATCCAACATTCAAAGCTTATGTGCTGATTGCACTTGTAAATTGTACTATTTTATCCATGCATAAAATACCTAAGATGAAAACATTTAGAAGGAGGTGCAAGGGAAGGAAAGAAAATAGTTTGATTTAAAAAAAAGCAAAAGAACATTAAGGCGCAAAATAATATTTGTGATGTTATACTTTGTAGATGAAGCATTGCAGTTACGCTACCGTGTACAATCCAGATTAGTTCTAATCAAATATTTGGATAAGAACCCTCTTGTTCAAAACAGAGAATAATACAGAGTTCTGTGTATCAACAGTCCTCCAATGAAGAAGAACAGGCCTTTGTTGGCAAATCTGGCTCTTCCTTTGAAACACAGCACCACCACCTGCTTCACTGCCTGGAAAAAACTACGGTAAGAAAAGAGAACTGTGTTTTCCTGTGAATTGCAACACCAGCCTAGTTTTGAATGTTTCCAGTTATCTCTTCTAATTAATGAGCCTTTATATTAAAGCAGTTAGCTGGGAAGAAAGGCCATTTTGTCTTATTTTAAGGCGCTACCCAATGCATATAAATAGCAGAGATGGAAATCACTATGAAAGTCTTTCTGCTTTTTCTTAAAAAAAAAAAAAAACCAAACCGCCCCCCAAACAAACAAGATGTAAAATTTTTCCCACAACAAACATTGCTACATTTTGATAAATTAAAAGGTGATATAGGTATGTGTGGAATTTAATGTTCTCCTTTTGACAGCATTTCTTTGAGATAAAAGGACCCAGTTGTTATGTCACTTAGGAATATGTCACCCATATGCTTGTTGTGCTTATGTCTCCTCCATTATTACTTTAGAGGTATTAATTTTATAAAATGTGCTGTAGGACAGAACATCTCACTTCCTATTCAGAGCATACTGTGGTTTCTTTGCTAAGATTCTTGCCGGGTCCTTTTGAAACATTTTTGAGACATTTTGTACCAGAATCTGATAATAGCAATTTGCCTTTAAAATTTTTCCACAGTTAAATATTGCAAACATATTTAAAAACATGAGTAATAACCACCGGTCTTGTCAAACTGTCATAGAAATCATGGAAAAAAATTCTATTCATTTGGTAGGAGCTGAATTCACCTCCTGAAGTTTCACCTTTCCTCTAATCATAATGGTGAAATCTGTAAAAATTCTAAGTTTTGTTTTTAAATTTTTCTTTTAAAAATGAAGTCTATAAAGCAAGTATTATCTTGTTTCTTCAATCTATATTCTTTTTTCCTTCTGTTGGGTCCTGCTACCGGCCCTGAGTTCCTATGATATAGGAACACAAAAATACGTACAGCAGTTCCAAGTTGTATTCAGAAGATGATGCATTCCTAAAATTTTAGTGGGAACTTGATATTTTGGGCCCTCAGCATTTGGAATCTGGCAAGTTTCTGGTTCACTGTAGAACAGGAAGGGTGGTGTGTCCTCTTAAGACTCTCACCATCCTCTGTGGTACAAGCATGGTGATACTGAGAAAAGGCATATTTTCTCTTTTTTCTCTGTCACTGAAAAGTCAGTAGGATAAGATCTCACCCACCCTCAGAAATGCAGAGTGGGCAAAGTTATGGAATTCTGTGAAGATTACATTAATAATGAAACTAATTGCACTAAAAATTATATTTTACAAATTACTTTTAGCAAATTTAAGAACAGTTAATTAACAAGTATAACTAAATCAATTAACTTGTGCCATTATAGCATTTCAAAATGTTTCCACTCTTTATTAAAAGTTCAGTCAATAAAACTCTTTAATCATTGCTCCATAAAAGTTTTAGGAAGCACAAAATTATTTTTAATCAGAAAAATAACAGAGTTCTTGGCAAACATACTGCAAGTCCCTGAATGTAATCTCATGAGAGCAATTAGGTCATTTTTCTCTCTGAATTTTATGCCTACTGTGTGATCATGCTCAAAATCTTGATTGTGACTGACATATGCCTTATAAAAGTCATTTGTCAAGCAAGTTTTTTTCCCTTATCACCTGAAATTTGCATTCTTCAACACCTCTTAATTCACACAAACTTGTGTCTGAGTGAAGAAGAACAGAAGAAATGGAAATAAAAACGTTATGCCTACAAAAGTATTTACATTTGTCACAAACACTTAGCCAGAGTTGTTACTCTCTTTACTTTGTTCACATATTTTATATTGGCCCCATATGGCAATCCTGAAAAACATCAGGACCTTTCCAATTAGAGCAAAATTTTTTAGGGGAAAAAGAATTTACCTCATTCTAATACACAAAAATGCAGCAGGCCGACAAATTTGACCTGAGACTGAGTAGAGTGTAAAACAATTCAGAAAATGCTCCTTAAACAATTCCCCTAAAATATTTTTGGTATACACAGCAGTATTAATTCCAGCAGCAAATGGAAAGAGTTTTCTTGAAAAAGCAGGCTTTCTCAAACTGCATGCAAACATATCTCAATCTCTGCTTAGTTTTAAATGAGTATAAAAACTTCTCCCACTCCCCTGCATCTCCTCCTCTCCCTTGCCACCATGAGCAACACCTCTATTTCACACTCTTTTGCACACATAGAAAATGTGGAAATTGTGGCTGTGTGTGAAATACTCCCTAATCACTTGATGAATTAATATAAACTGGCTATTTGAGTGAATTTGGATTTATCTTTGTGACCACCCTAGAAAGCTAGTGTCTTTGCTGGGATTAGGTGAAGACTGCATGAATAAAGAGGACTTCATTGAACTTAAATGCTCAGTCCTCTAAACTGCTTTTTGATACATCCATCTACAGTCATAAGGAACTTTTTGGATGCTTTTAAATAACTATCTCATGTCCTCTAATCAAAATTTCTATTTGTTTAAATATTTTTCTTTTAGATAGATGCATAGCTCAGAAAATGTTGTTTTGCATCCTGACTTCTAACATGTAATTCAAAAGGAAGTCTTATAAACCTACCTGGAAAATATTTATGCATTTTATTATATTATAGTTCAATATAATAAATCTTATTTATTTTCAGCTGACATTTAGAGTGTTTACATAAGCACCACTTGCATTTTATTCATAAACATAATCCTCTATTTTGTGGCACTTCAAAGATTATACAGATATTTATAATGCAAACGACATTACAACCACACGCTATTTTGCAGAATAATTTGGATTAACATTTTCTTGTTAATTTTGTTCCAGTGTTTACATTTGTATTGGTACTCAGCCCAGACTAATATGGGCTAAACACTGTAATCAAGAATAAGCTAACTTTCCCAGTTTATTCAGTTGTGTCAATTTAAGCCGTTGAACAATCATGATTAATATGTTCACTTCAATTCTCTTTCTGTGCGTGCTTTGTCCCTTTGTTGGATTCCTCTGGGCTAGAACCACGAGTTTGTGGATGAGCAAGTCTACGAAGAGAGCTGTATGGAGGTTTCTACAGTGAACAGACCCCCGAGCCACAGCCCCTCTCTTTCATCTCAGCAAGGCGTGACCAGCACGTGCTGCTCCCGAAGGCACAAAAAGACGTACCGCATCCCCAACACCACCATCAGCGGCAGCCGCCCCGGCAGCGTGCAGGAGCTCAGCACCATCCAGATCAGATGTGTGGAGAGGACGCCTCTGTCCAACAGGTACTTCATGTGCATCAGCACACCGAGAGCTGAGGGCCCTGGCTGTCCTAGGGAAGGTGTTGTGCAAAGGCTTTGTGGCCTCTGTAGGCAGGCGGTGAGGCTGAGAGTCCGATACGCGTCTAAAAATGGGTACTGGTACTGAAATAGTCCGTGCTTCCTTTGCTTCAAGCTTAATCCAAAATAATAGAATAGTCTCTTTCTCTATCCATTTCTGGCCTCTCAGACCCTCCTCACAAACTACCGTGCCCTATTTGCAGCAAACAGCATCCAGGCACCCCCAACTAAAATAGAGCACCAAATACTGTATGCCATGGACAAGTGCATAAGAATAAAAATTTCACAGAGAAAAATGTCTAGTTCAGATACACAAGATGAGCAAGCAGCTGTCTGGCCCTTCTTGGTTCAGAGGCATAGGAAATGAGACTCCCTTGCATTTCTGCAGAGCAGAGAAATAAAACTGATTCCCAAAGTCCTAAGTGTAATAGTCATAAGGAAGACTCTTCTAAATAAAAAAATATGAAATGGATAAGAAAAATGTTTGAGGAGTTATTATGAAAGTCAGGAAAGTGCAGTTTAAGAGTCTGTAATTTACTAAATGTCCCTGTATGCTCAAAAGTAAAGTATTTGGCTTTCACATATATCCAAATATCACCTCTGAAAACACAGCAAAGGTCTCAGGAGATGCAGAAGTGTTTTCTATTGATCTCACACATGCCATTCTTAAATAAAGAAGTATTTTCAGTACAAGTTGCTACAGAGATTGTCCTGTTAAGCTACATTTTGAGGAACTTCCTTTGTATAGTTACTACGTTTGGATTTCACTTCCATGAACAATCCAACTGCTTGGAACTCTTGGAACTACTGAAGTTTTTCAGCTGTTATGCAATTAAACCTCCTGGCCAGCACAAAGCTCCAATCTATCTTAGTTTTTCAGGAAATACTCTGCCTGGTTCCATTCTTTTGCTGCTAGGGGACTTGCCTGCACCATACTTCCAGACGCCATGTATATAAAAACAAAAAGCACCAGCTTTGTGCTAGAAAACAAAAACACGAGCACAGAATGCCAGCTTCACCTTGAAAGAGTCTGAGTTTTTCAAGTTTTTTACAATGGGGAGGTACTGCAGCAACCCCATGAACATATTAACAGAAACTTAACCAGTGCAGATAATAGAGGGCCTTACTATTGAGGAAACAGAATATACACAGAACCACTAGGGTTGGAAAAGACCTCCAAGATCACTGAAGCCAATTACTAAGCTGGCACCACCATGTTCACCACTAAACGAGCACTTCCAAGAGCCACATCTACATTCCTTTTGAACATTTCCAAAGGTAGTGATCACACCACTTCCCTTGGCAGCCTGTTCCAATGTCTGACAGCCATTTCAGTGAAGAAACTATTCCTACTATCCAAATGTTCTTAAATAAGCATGGCATTGAGGAATATGCAGGAGACTTGGACTGGCCTTTAGTTTCCACTTTCCTGCATAGTGAGCAACTTGGCTGTGCTAATTTTGCAATGCTTCCCCTGTTCAGAAACACAGGTGATTGGCTGAGAAGTGCTGAAATGGTGGGAAGGAAGGGAGAAAGGGACATGCACATGAGCACAGCCACAGACCACCTGCTGCTGGGGTTCAGGGCAGTGGGTTGGTGATGCTCTGTACTTGGAGCTCTCCAGTGGGGCAGGATGGAGATGGCTGGCTGAGGGAATGGAATCCGGCTCAAGAGGTTTGCGGTAATGTGGGCTTTCATTCTTCACGGATTTTTGTTTCTTCCTCCAGCCGTTCCAGCTTAAATGCCAAAGTGGAAGAGTGCGTTAAACTAAACTGTGAGCAGCCTTACGTCACTACAGCAATAATCAGCATCCCCACACCTCCAGTCACCACACCTGAAGGAGATGATAGGCCAGACTCTCCTGAGTATTCGGGAGGAAACATTGTCAGAGTATCTGCATTATAAAACCAGGAATTATTTATAAATTAGCATAAAGACCACTTGCAAGCTGAGCTCCAGCCGTGAAAAAACGAGTCATGAGGAATGAGAGAGCTGACAAAGACAACGCCCCTTGATGAGCGTGCCAGTGGCTGCAGAGCAAGAGGTTCAGGAGAAACAAACTTTGTGGGTTTTGGTGTCGTAGGGTGTGAACCAAAAGGAGTTTCTTACCCCCTGTCTGAACTGACGCGCGGTGGGATTTTCTGTGACCATCCTGACTTTACTATATGAGCACAATGAAATGTCCCCATTGATGCTTCTTCTTATCATGAAAGCTCTTTTTAGAAAAAAAAACACAAACAAAAAAATAGAAACCTGTGTTCCTGCTGAATGCAAAACAAGAAACATTTTGATAACGTGTCTTTTTTTCCCGTTAATAAACCACAAACTTGTTGAAGAACTGTCAAAAAATGAACGAAAAAATGCTCATATGAAATATGTTTGTACTGACTGAAAGAACTACAACCATAATGCATGCTGAAATTATTTGAAGCTGTGATCTCAGTTTACTTTTGTTGTTTTTCAGATTAGGCATGATAAAATAATACTGTAGAAAGGGGCATTTCTGTGCACTTACAACAAGCTGATTGTTAATGTTCCATGGTAGTTGTACAAATAACTTCCCTTTGAAAAATGCAGTATTTCTTACTCAAACACTCATTAGTGAACTAAAGGTGTTCAGTTAGTACAATATTTACTATTGTTTTATCTTGCTTCCTAGGTACTGTTACAACTGCAATAAGTCATTGTACACCTGTTGTATCAGGAATCAGGATTTTTTTTTTTTAAGGTATTTTACACAACTTCATCTGCACTATACACTTCTAATGGCAAACATTTAAATATTCTTACAGCCAAACTGTGCACCACAGATTGCTATTCAGTCATTGCTCCTTTTTGTTCACTGTTCTCTATTTCTCTGACACTTTGTTGCCCACTCCAAGATAACTGTATCATTTGGGATTTCAAGGATACTGATGAATCAACAGTCCATTCTTCCATAGACAACTTGTCTACTTCTGTATTTTCAGAACAAACTTCTTGTCACAGTTTACTGCTACAGGAGCAATCCTATTTGAATAAAAATTACCACAAAGGTGTTTTGGGGATCAGCTAACACTTGTCTCCAAATGTTCCTTTCTTACATTCTGCAGCATCCAGAGTATTAGCTACACTGGAAGACAATGAAAGACATTCAGTAAAAATGATGGCTAAATTCTTTTTGTAATTATCTGTAAACTTGCATCTTAAAACTTGTTTGAGAATTTATATTGTATGAAAAATATTCAATTACCCTAAGAACAACAACAGAATAATGGATTGAGTCCCAAAGCTATAAAAATATAATTGATTTCAATTGGAATTTGCCTACATGGGCAGGCCTAAAAGCTAATATGAAGGCTTTACAAGTTAAGGCTTCTTGGCTTCATTTATGAAAGAAATTTATAGTTATAATTTATAGTTATACATTATCAGAAACCTTTCCAATAAAAACATGTAGTTTTTCTTCACAAGAGTACATCAGATGTATCATAATGCTTCTTATATTCATGACATACATCATATACATCATACATCATATACATCAAATATACACGGAATATGTGCATATCAATACATACATATATACATCAAAAACACTGGATCAGAAATAATTGCATGTCTGCAAAATAAAATATGCATATAAATCAAAACGCTCAGTGCATTAGATGCCATTACAATAAATGATTAACACAGTTATTTAATAGTTTGAGTAGTGTATGTTTCAGTATAGTATTTGCTAGCATTCTACTGACCTGAAAATTTACATTAAAATACCCACTAAAAACTGAAACTTGCTGATGATACACTTTTTCTTGCACCCAAATACTGGTCTTTCTCTCTACCTGTCAACAGTGAAAAGTAGATGATAGACTATCATGCTACAGTTTATACACCAAAATACAGCATCATATATTGGAATTAAACTGCAAATAAAAAAGTAGATAATACCATTCATTACTCTTTTATCATTTACTTATTCTGAAGTTAATGCATTCTTGGTTAATTTGCAATTAACTTCCCAATTTTTTTTCAAATCAGAAGGATTTACTCTTTGTAAACTGAGCTTCTCCATTTCTCTCAAACACCAGAGAGCAGAAGCACAGGCTGTGCTCTGAGCCAGAGGAAGGGCGCTCCTTCTGAGCAACCCTGCCCGAGTCCATTACCCAGCACTGCTGTCTCTTCCACCCTGCAGCAGATCTGCTAGTAGGTTACATAAACTTTAATGGATTTAAAGGAGAGGCAGAACACATCAGTGGTTTTTTTTTGCATCCTACTTCTACGCATGGTTACGCATACTTGGTCCCCACCTTTTGCCAAACAGTTACTGATATAGAAACTGCCTTCATGTCAGCAAACTGCACCAACTTCTTTATGTCACATGGTACTTCATGACTAGTTATATCAGCTAAATAATGCAAAGGGGCAGTTACTAAAGCTGCTTTGGTACAGAATACACACAACCCAGGAAACCTACTGACTCCATCAGGTCACATGTCTTTTAAAAGCTCTTTATTCTCCTGTTCATAAGCACTAGAAAGAACGCACTACAGCAATACACTTGCATAACAGTTATACCCCTGAATAAACTTGTCTTTTCATTTTTAAAATGCAGCTTAAGAGATAATTCAGTAAGATTTTTCAGAATTCCAGTCCTGTCTCCTATTTCCACATGTCACACGCATAACCATTAATTTATTCTGAATTTGGGAAATACACTTTTTTTTTTGGTGTTTTAGGTGATTTAAATGCTGTTTTGGTAGTGAATGACTGTTGATGACTGTGTAAAATGCATCTGTACTGTACATGAAATGTAATTATTTCTGTGTATCATACAAAGAAACGAAGGTTGTTGTTTTGACAATTTTGTTTGACAGTCATATATCGTATTTCAGAAGGCAGCATAATACACGTGTTATGCTGAATAAATAGACATTGGAGGAATATTTAAATAAAACATCTGCATGCTTGAATGGGTCAACCTGGTTTTGCAATAACTTATTCATGAAAGTTTTTTTTCCTCCTCTAATAATTTGGAAGGAACACTTAATCTGAAGTCAGCAAATGTCCTAGACAGTAATTCCAGGAAAGATGTGAGTGTATCTAAACTGTACTAGAGCCATCAAGACCAGGATGCCACAGCTCCGCTACACAGAATTGCCCTTCTCCTGGGGGACCAGCCATCACCTTTCCCTTCCCAGCCTGCAGCAGCAGAGAAAATTGGAGCATTATTTTCACCACTATGAACTCCACCTCTTTATCTATACTTTAAAAAGTGTCCCCTGCGTACATCCAAAAACCAAACTGCTCTGGTGAACTTCTCAACCTAGTGTCTCCTCATACCTGGTATCGAATTCACTTGACAAAATATTAGTGCACAGAGAAGATCAAACTCTTTTTGTAGCATAAGAGTGGGTAACAACAACCATGGATCACTAATAAGGGGCAACTAGGTGCAGACGATGTTGATCAGCTCTGGCACATGTGATGGTTGCCTCTGCGAGGAGCTCACTGCTCTGGGCGGGGGGGAAAGATAAAGGTAACACCTGTCTGTGAACCAGCCCAGAGCATTTTTGAGAAAAACTGTCTTCTCATAAAATAGCTTCAGGAGACAAACTGAAAACGTCCACTTTGCACTTTGAAGTCGTGGATGTACTATTGGTGGAAGCACGCTGACTAGCAAGAGAAGGTCTGCACAGCAGAGAACATGAGAAAGCCTCAGCTGCTGGAGAGAGAAGGGGTGCCTTCAGAGAGGAATTTGATCTGGAGGAAGACAAATTAGTGAACCCAATTAAATTTTGGGCAGGGAGGGTGCTTAGGAGGTCATAAGCCCTGGTGGGCCTCAAATGCAGCAAAGAGAGCTTTATTTACAATTTACTATGGGAATATTTTAGGACTATCACCTGTTCTAGAGGAGCCATCAGCTGATGGGATATATAAACATGAGGTTAAAAGAGTGAGAATGTCAGGAGAGAACACTATAAATAGATTGGCAATGTCCAGAAGGTATACAGAATTATCCAGACAGCTTAGGTTCTTACCTGCCTATATCATCTAGTTGTCTACATTTTTACAGTATCTATGCACAAGGAAAAACTGAAGTGGGGGAGTGCTGAATAAAAAGGAAGTAGATATATAAAAATTCTCACAAGTTTAGGACATCACTTTTTTTTTTAACAGGAAGTAGTCAATCATACACAAGTTGGAAGGTTTTAGATACAATCTCACTTCAACAATAGCATTTTGCATGAATTAAATACAGTGCTTGTGGTAGGCTGACAACACTGACAGGATGCCAGATGTCGACCAAAGCCACTCTATCAGTTCCCTTCTCAGCTGGTGAGGGAAGGGAAAATAAAATAATGTATCTTGGGTTGGGATAAAGGCAGGGAGAGATCACTCACTGACTGCCGTCATAGGAAAAACAGACTTCACTTGGTGCAATTATACCAGTCAAATCCAAATAGGGTAATAAAAAATAACACACCTTTCCCCCATCCTTCTGTTCTTCCCAACTTCAACTTGATTCCTTAATTCTCTACCTCCTCCTCCTCAGAGGTGCAGGGAGGCAAGAAATGGAGTCTGTGGTCAGTTCATCTTGTTTTTTCTGATGCTGCCCCTTCCTCCCAGGAAGGGCTCCTCACACTCTTTACCTGCTCCAGTATGGGGTCCCTTCCATGGGAGATGGTTCAGCACAAACTTCTCCAAGGAGAGTCCTTCCCATGGACTGCAGTTCTTCATGACCCCCACAGGGTCATACACACCTACCTGCAGACTTGCTCCAGCATGGACTCCTCTGTCCACAGATCCTGCCAGGAGCCTGCTCCAGTGGGGGCTTTGCACAGGGTCACAGATTCCTTCAGGCATCCACCTGCTCTGGTGTGGGGCTCCCTAAGGGCTGCAGGTGGATCTCTGCTCCACCATGGACCTCCATGGACTGCAGGGACACAGCCTGTTGCACCATGGCCTGCACCACAGGCTGCAGGGGAATCTCAGCTCTGGTGCCTGGAGCAAGTGCTGCCCTTCCTTCTTCCTTGGTGCCTGCAGAGCTGTTCCTCTCACTCCTCTCTCCAGTTGCATTTGCTGTTGCTGCAACCACTTTTTCTGCTTCTTACATAGCTATCCCAGAGGGGTTACCACTGTCACCAAAGGGCTGGGCCTTGGCCAGCAGTGGGTCTGTGCTGGAGCTGGTTTGGCTCTGGATCAGTCAGACACAGGGGAAGTTTCTCAGCTTCTCACAAAAAGCACCCCGAAGCCTCCCCACTACTGTGCCATGCAAACCCTCGGTATTTCAATGTTGTAAGACTTTAATAATCTGTGTTTTTCTGCATAGCTTACAGAATCACAGAATATTCTGAGTTGGAAGGGACACAGAAGGATCAAGTCCAACTCCTAAGTGAATGGCCCACATGGGGATTGAGCTTGCAACCTTAGCATTATTATCACCATGCTCTGAGACCAAATACAATGCTTTTGCAATAAAAAGTTTAAAAGCTATTTATACATTCCTTCCTCTACCATATGTAACTATGTAGCTGCTATGACCAACAGCCTCTCTTTTTACTATTCATTCTTTATATATTCCCTTATATTCACATATGCTTCTACAAAATAAAAAGCTATAAAGAAAATACAGCCCTTTCCTTTCAAAAATCTTGTCATACCACCTGTTTTCAGATGAATCAACACCTTATCCAAGGACTAGAAATAGTGATTTTTTTCCCTCCTAAAAGCATTCTCAGACCCACAGTAACAGGCACAATCCCATGGACTCGGTATGGTCACTGGGCTGAACACAAAACATGGTGCTGGCAGGAAGTGACCCCTTTTTCTCATACAGTTGCATCCTTGAGTGCTTTGTGAAAAGTGTTAAGGAGCACCTCTGCAGTTGTTTGCTGCAACAAGAAAGATTTAGTTCACTACACTTCATGCTGCAGAGAACAAAAACCACACCAGCCTTCTCCAAGTACTCCTGTAAAACCAAGGAAAAAAGAAAATAAGAGGAAGTCGTTTTCACTGCCTCAAGTATCTCTAAATGTTCCTGTCTTGCCAAACAGCCTCTCCTACACAGATTCTAAAGCTCTACAGGAAGTGAACAGGCTCACCACAGTCCAGTCAATTAATTTTAATGCTCTTTGAAGAAGCCCTAGAAAAACAGACACCTCATAGCCTGAGCAAAGAAAAAAACACTCCTAAAGTGTTCCAATTTACAGATGAGACCTATTTCTGCAAATGCAGGTAAATACCCAAAATAGAAAGATTCTTTCTCAGAATGTAGACAGGCTCAGGACTTGGGTATCCAAGCCCAAGTGAGGTTTTCCTGACTGCAAATGTTCATTGTTGTGGAGGTCCTAAACACTGCTTTGGGAGATTGGTTCTGTGTCAAAGGAGGCCTCCCCAAAGCAATCCCTCTGCTGTTACAGAAACCTGACTACACCTAAAGGTAGTGCTTAACTCATCACCCAGAGAGCCTAACACCAAATGACCTGGGCTCTAAGCATCTCTAAATCCCAACACACACTCCTAGCTTGGCTTGCCAATTTGTTCCTTGAGCTCTAATCTGGACACAAGAAGATACACAGGCAACCCCCATGACAGTCTGAACAGTCCTTGTGTGGCAAGACTAGGAATATTTAAAGCACAGCTAAGAAAGCTTCCACAGACACTCCTCAGGTAAAACTTTAAGGGTTGAGGTTTCCTGGAAAAAGGGAATTTTATATTTCTTTTTACATTACTTTTTTTACATTACTTAAGTGAAATTCCCTATATTCAGCAGTAATGCACTGCCAAATGTAGCTGTGTACATGTAATCCATAGCCAAGAATTCCACGACTTGTGGTCTGTACGGACTTTTTTTTTGGTTTTTAAAGAGAAGCAAATGACAACTCAATGCACTTTGTAGCACCACTGGTCTCTGTAGCACTCCAAATCCTGGTGTTGCTCTACACCCAGACTTTGTAAGATACTTGCTCCTTGTCTACACAAGAACCTCCTTCTCAGCTACAGCAACGCTGTGCAGGCTGAGCAGTGGGAGGGGTGGAACTCAGCTGTACCTGGGCAATAACACCAGGCCAAGGCTTCCCAAGCAGAACATAAGAAAATATTCCTGACAAAGATACCCCAAGCAAAATTTTGGGATGGTCTCTCCTTTTATCTTCTTTTTACTTCCCAAAATAAGTACTAACATCTATAAAAATACGAAAGAAGAAAGGTAATCTTGCCTGCAATAGTACCCTTGAAATAATTACACTCAGAAGCAGAATGCTAAAAAGCAAACAGCCCACACAACTGAAGAGCTTAATTTCACAAGCCCTTAAGAAGTTTTCTCAGAAGCAATTAAAAAAAAAAGAGAAAACTACAGGAACATTGCAGTTTCTCCACAACTGAGTAAGGGGAATGGGTAAAGACAAGTCAAATTAACTCACACTAGCAGGAGGACCTTCCCAATGCCCATCTAAAGCATTCCCATTCTATGACTAAAAATAAAAAAGCCATTACAGAATTTAAGACAAGAGTAATTTTATTGTCTACCAAATCACACCTTGCTTTCTTTTTTCTTTTACAAATTCCAAAACAAATGAAAGAATTTATTAAATGTAATATGTGAAAAGCCCATTTGCCACAAACTACTATACTCAGAGGAACAAATATATATTTCAAGAGCGTGGCCAATTGTAAAAATAATCCTATGACATAGACATTGTTCATAAAAATACAGTAAAATGCACTTTCCCCACCTCAATAAATACATTTTAATCTGTTTCTGGCTGGCATTTTAAGCCACCAGAGAACTCTTAATGAAGCAGTCACCAAAATAAAATTTTTCCTCATGTACTTTTAAAATTATTTCAATAACATCCAGAACTGTAAGCATTTTTCTTGCAGTCTTTTGTTTCTAGCTTCAGGGGAATCATGGACAGGAGAAATGATTTATCTATAAAAATGTGCTACTCCCATATTGATTCCCATTTTGGAAAGAATGTTTAAGGTTTTCTTCTTTTTACTAAGAAACAGTCCACAGAACAAACTATTTGAAAGAAGAATTCTCCAGAAAACTAAAGTCTATTGTCCGTAGCTATAGTTTTGTTTTCAATCCCTGTTTAATATATTTAAAATTAAAAAATCATTATGTTAGATAAAAATAGAAGTTTTAGAACATCTTTAAGAAAAAAAGCTAAGATAAAGGTTTTGTTAGAAAAAAGAAAATCTCGCCCTTTTTACAAATCTTGCAAATTTTAAAATCCAAGTTCTAACTTGAATTGTAGCTCTGCTTTCCATGCACACATGAAAACACACAATTATACATACATAGATCCCTGATTAAGACATTTTCCAAATGGCTTATTAAAAGTCTATTTCAGCTGAAGTCACATTTTGTTTGCTCAAAGCACGGCTGCTTCTTCAGAAGATGAGTATTTCTCTTCCCTTCCCATGATGCTTCCTTACAGTTCAGTCTGTGATTGAGTCAGTGTTTTACACTTCACACAGCTTGTGACAATGAGTATTACTGTGCCCAACTGAATGAGTGCCTTTTAAAAAACAAACACACAAAATCAACTCTTTTTCCACAGCTGAGGACACGACTAAGAGGCTGACAACAAGCTCATCTTTCTTTGCTGGTCTCCTTCGCTTCCATTCATTAGCTGGTTTCTGACACATAAGAAGACTGGTATATTTTGTGTATTTGATGGAAGAGAACAAAAATAACATCAAAACAAAAAATCCTCTGTGACTTCGCAGATTCACTGCATCACTTACAGCTCTTCCATTTCCAAGTGTGTATTAAAGCTGTTTGCCATGGATGTATGTTCAAAGATCCTGGTTAGGCTTGGTTTCAGTAGCTCCATGGAAGGACATGACAGCTCCTGCAGGGTGTCACTCTTCAGTGCCATGATCTGATCTGCTCTGGGATCCCTTCTGTCATAGTACAGAGCCCACAGCAAAGTAATAGTGAGGATCATGGCCAGGATCTGCGTTACTCCAATAGAGATTCCTAGAAATCTCAGCACTTGCAATTGCTTCGTCCCCCTCAAAAAAGTGTACATTTTTTTACCACATCCCTATAAAACAAAAATAGATTAAAAAACAGTCAGTAATATCTGTGTTGCAGTTCCAAAGGCTTAGCTCATCCTACCCACTGCTGTCTTTTTTGGCTCCCAAGAATCTCTCTCTCGCTTCCTTCAAACAATGCTTTGAAAATTATTTTGCCTACTTTTTAACTGCTTCCATGATACCAACTTCAAGTTTTCTCATACACAGAGACTTTGCTGCAAGATATCTGTGATACTTTTCAATTCAGATCACTCAAAATTGATCTCAATTCCTATCAACTCTCACTAACTGTTAAAGAAACTCAACTGGTTTTGTGAAAGTTTAAAAAGGCATTAAAGTCCTCTTTATCGTCTTGTTTCTCTCCTTAATTTGAAGATCTTCAAAGTTGCCAATTATTTTAAGCTCTTTTAGACTTTTTCTGCAGATACTACTACACTCTGAAGGTAGAACAGTATTGTAGGAAAGATCTATGGACCTGCGTAACCTCATCAGAAAATATCCCATTAAAACTATGTTAAAACGTCCTAAGTTGATGTTCACAGAAACAGAATTTAGCTCTTTCCAAACCTTAATGCAGGCTCTACAGTTTGCTTACATGGCCAACTAACTGCCACATAAGGCTTCAGAAAAGTTCCCAAGCCCTTGTAAGGCTGCACAAAGAGGCAGCAGCTTTGGGAACTAGTGGCTAACAGTGCAAGCACAAGTTACAATGCTCGTGGCTCAGTAAGGGCAATGCGTGTCTTAGAGAAGATAAATACATGAAGAAAGGGGCCTCTGCTACTCTGCATGATGCTTATTCTCTATTCTAAGCTTTGCAGGGTTTCACAGCACAGTTATCAAAGCAGTATCAAGGGGAATTTCAGAGTAACAAACTGGATGGGCACTAGTCCCAGAAGCAGACATCAGGAATCCATCAAAATGGTCACTGTCTTGAGAATGTTATTTTTTGCATTTACATCCTCACTTCATATTTCTTATGGCTTTTCTAAGAAAATAAAGCAATCAATCAAAGTGATGGAATCTGAAGACAGGACATGATAAATAACACTTTCCAATCACACTTAAATTCCCAAAGCCAATTTCCCCAAAGCCAATTTCAAATGCTACAGTCCTAAATGTATTTGATAAAAGGTCCAATTTTGGCCACACACACAAAATTCACAGTGTAGTCAACAGATTTTCATTAAGGATCTAAATAAAATTAATTTACGCTACGATACTTGTACCAGAATGAATTACAGGATCTCAATCTCCTTGCTCATTTTACTGTTTCATTTTCTAAACAGCAGCAAAGACACAGAAAAAGGATGCATTCTTTGAAATTTCCAAAGGAAAAAAACCCACTGTAGCAAAAGCAATGTAATTGGACTTGAGGAGGGGGACAAAAACTGTCATGTTGGCATCTTCTTTTCTTCAACTGTAAGGCAGTTGTAGTTATACCATTTCCCAAGTTTTTTGTTACAGAGAAACTGGCTGCATTTTAATACTTTTGATAACTTAAAGAGATGAAGGTGCATGCTGGTCACAACTTAAAAATGCTCCACCACAGCAATATACAAACTCAGTTCATTTGTTGCCTAGAGAAAACACCCACTAACAGACAGCAATAACATTAATGCCTACATCTCGTGCAGTACAACAGACACATAACTGAGACAAATTATGCCCAATCTAGGTAGACTGTTTTCTTCCATTTAATGATATTCTTAGAGCTCTGCTCTAACACACATTCAAAATCAGTTTCAAAACTGAGAAAATACAGCCAGCCCTGTTAACGTCACATTCATGCATTTTATTTCTGCTTATGTGACACTTTCATAGTTGGTAGCCTGCAATTAAACAGTACACAAATACACTTCCCCCAGCAAAATGTCACTAAATGGGGAGGAGCTCTTGTTGACAAATCGTATAAAACATTGCAGCAATCATTCAGAAGAATCAGCTTCAGATTCCTACAAAGCTACAAAGATTAAAGGTGTGATTCACTCACTTTATACGTTCAGTCTTGAAATAGAAAAAAGCATGTATTTCTTATTTAGCATATATTACTGATTTATTTCCTCACAGAATAAGCACCTGAACTGAAATAAGGCACTTCACTGAGCAGAAAAGATCAGCCACCAGCAAACTCAACAAATCTTTTGTATACCCAAATTTTGAGTATACTCAAAAGCATATTAAAGCAAATTGTAAAATTAAATATTAAGCCAAAATGAAAACAAAATTATTTTAATTAAAATGAATTTAGAGTATACTCAAAAT